>JAPFFP010044756.1:0-12153 GCA_026153255.1 Solanum medicagineum | reverse complement strand
GAAGAACCCAATGGCTAAAACCTACATACCTTAGCTTGGAGATGAACTTGGTGAAGATTGGAGATGGAGACTTGAAGTTTGAAGATGAACCTCGAAGGAGAACCTTAGCTTGGGATGACGGTTTGGGACTTGAGTTTGGTGAGTGAAAATATGACTAAGTATTTGAGTGAGTATTGGAAAATGTTGAGGATGATATGAGGATGAAATTTGGCTAAGTATAGGTAACACGGTTGGGAACACTTACAGACAATTTGGTAGGAGGGATTATACGAAATAATCCAAGGATTAGGGGAATCGTATTCATTATACTATGTTTGGTAGAAAATTGAATCCATGTATAACTAATACATGGTACTAGTTAATACCATATACATGGTACTAGCTAATACCTCCCATTTGGTGGTATTAGCTAATACCATGGGATTAAATACGCAAAGACAAAAATATCCCTCAAATTCTTTTACATTTTTTTGTTTCTTGATTTTATATTTTATATTTGTAGTTTTGTACTGTCAAATTTATTTAAACAAATATGCTTACAAATTTTATTTATTTGCGGTTTCATATTTTCATAATATAAAAATAAATAAATTTACCATGTCAAATTTTAAAATTTTATTTATTTGTAGTTTCATATTTACATAATAAACAAAAAAATATTTTGACATGTCAATTGTTTTATAACTAATTTTAGTTGATTGATTTAAATAATACAATATAAAGTCCCATGATGTTAGATATTTTCTCAAAGTTGAGTGACCTCATAATATATAAACACTACATTAAAAATACAACTTTCAAATTTTTATGTGTAAATATAGCTTGTCTATTTTACAATTGTTTACCATCTTTTCTATTTTAATAATAAATGGTCTATCTTTATTAAATTAAAGATTGACATTTTATTAGTGATGAATTTATTAAGATTACAATTATTTATTCTCAAATAATTCAAGTGAGAAAATAGCAAAATATTATTTTCCTAGCTAGTTAGAAGTCACAAAAAAATAATCTACTTTGATCTAATTACATGAAATAGAAAATCTCATAATAGTTCAAGGGCATAATTGGAAAGAAATTTTTTATAGAATTTTAAACCAAACATAAAATTAAATGGAAAATAATAAACCAACCATGAGATAAAAAATAATCCCAGCATTACTAATCTCTGCGTAACTCTCTGCATTATTTATCCCTGCATCATTCATTTTTGTACCAAATGACCCCTTAGACCCAAGACCCCAAAGCCTTGGACCGCGATAGAAATCACTAGCAACAAAATACAAAGGTCCACGATGTGAACCTATCGCAGAGGTCAAATTAACACATGTCCGCGACAGCTGCGTGTCACGGTGCTGTCGTGGATTGTCTTTGGAAATTGAAATTTTTGAAATTTGAAATTGTGATTCAATTACTATAAAATTGGGGATAGACCTTGTTCCCCCTAATTTTGACCCCTTGAACACAAATACAAAGTCATATTTTAAAAATAACAAATGAATTTTGAGATATATGGAATTTAAAAGTCCAGGCATTCCAAGGCACGTTTTCGGGCACTTTTCGGGTCGTTTCAAGGGGTTTGTACCTCACACACCAGTTTGATAGGTGCAATTATCACTAACCTAGTGGAGGGGTTTGTACACACACACCAGGGTGATAGGTGTAATTATCACTAACCTAGTTGAGGGGTTTGTACTTCACACACTAGGGTGATGGGTGATATCATAATCAACCTACCAAGGGGTTTGTACTTTGGAACTCTAGCTTAGTCTCTTCAACATATATGATATCCTATATGAGCATGAGTAACTTGAGAATGTTTCACTTATGAATTGATCATGCCTATTACCTTTTGTTATGCATCCTGATTATGATGCATATTTCTTGTTGCATTGCATCTTACATACTTAGTACATTCAAATGTACTAACCGTAAACTCTTGCCTACATGATATCACCATATAGGAACCGGCGCCCAAGTTGATCATCCTCTTCCTCCACGAGGCTAGATCGGTACTAGTCAAGCTTGTTGGTGAGTCCTCCACTTCGGGGACCTTAGTATATGTTGCTCTTATTATGTATTGATACATTCTTCTTTGTGTCCTATGTTGACTATGAGGGTGATCCCGGTTGCTTTTTCTTGGCCTCCACTCTTATCTATGTAATAGAGGTGCTTGTTGGACATATTATGTATCTATGATGTGAGTTTGACTCTTGTCTCTTGATTATGATGTTATGCAAGCTTTTTCCCTTAGCTCCTTTTCCCCTATTCTTACACTTTATGTCTTTTGTATGATTCCGCGACGAATGATGTGTGATGATAAGTTAAGAGGCTTGTTTGGGGTTCCTTATGGTTCCTTATTCGTCGTTTCACATCTAGGCCCTAGGCTTGGGTCGTGACAAACATTGTATCAAAGCACTAGGTTGATAGATCCCTGGAGTCCAACACACCGCGTCGATTAGAGTCCTATTCATGGTTGTGAAGCGTGAATGACTACGAATAGGAGGATATGAGATGTTTTAGGAAATATTTCCCTTCTTCATATTCTAAGTCATGCTATAGAGATGTGGTAACTTTTTTCCCCCTAGCGATTGTTCTTTTCTATGCTATATCTTACCAAACACTATAGGAAAATGGGCACAAACTACCAAGGTGGAGCCTACCAATGGTGAGCTCCGAGATGCTCTCACTATGCTTGCCCAAGTTATGGCCAGCCAAGTCAATCAAGGGGCCCAAGCCCCTCATGCTACTACCCCTAGAGCTAGGGTAAGGGACTTCATGAGGATGAGTCCTCCGGTGTTTTATGGGCCAAAGGTGGATGAGGATCCACAAGAGTTCATTGATGAGGTCTGCAAGATCTTAAATATCATGGATGTTAGGCCGAATGAGAAGGCAGAGTTGGCGACGTACCAACTCAAATTGGTAGCCCAAATAAGGTTTGACCAATGGAAGAGGGAGAAGGGAAATGTTTATGTGGTGCTTTGGGAGGAGTTCAAATTGACTTTCCTTAATCAGTTTTTCCCTCTTGAGCTTAGGGAAGCTAAGTTGGTAGAGTTCATGAACTTGAAACAAGGTGTTATGAGTGTGAGGGAGTATGCTCTCAAGTTTAACCAACTTTTGAAGTATGCTCCTTATTTGGTGGCAGATCCTAGATCTAGGATAAATAAGTTTGTTATGGGGGTTTCTGATATGGTGAGTGAAGAGTGTCGGTCCGCCATGCTAATTAGTGACATGGACTTGTCTCTATTGATAACATATGCCGACCAGTTGGAGGAAGAAAATTTGAAGAAGATAAAGGGGCATGATGCCAAGAGGGCCCGATTTGAGGGTAAATTCCAAAAGGGTGCTAGATTTCATGAAGACCAAGGGTCATCTAATGCTAATAATAGAAGGTTTGTCAATGAATTCCCTATGCCTCAAGGTGTTGGTCGTGTGGATCCTAATAATATGTGTCCTAAATTTGGAGGAGATCATAGGGGCCCATTTTTGAAGGGTTCTAATGCATACTATGAATGTAGGGAGCTTGGTCACAAGAAGATAGATTGTCCAAGAAATCGTGGCTACGGCCGAGGTGCAAATGCGGTTCCATTGGGTAGAGGTGGTCCTCAAGGTGGTACCCCAAGCCACAATCGGTTTTATGCTATACATGAGAGGCAAGAGTTGGCGAGGTTCCCGACGTTATTACCAGTATATTGAAAATCTTTGATTTTGATGTGTATGCATTAATTGATCCGGTTGCCACTCTTTCTTTTGTTACCCCCTTTGTTGCCCAAAAGTTCCATGTTGACCTTGAGTTGTTGCATGAGTCATATGAAGTGTCTACTCCTATTGGTGTCTCTATTGTTGCTAGGAAAGTTTATTGAAGTTCTCCTATTTGCATTTTGCATAAGTTGTTGCCTTGTGGTCTTGATGAATTAGACATGGTGATTTTGATATCATTGTTGGGATGAATTGGTTGCATGCCTACTATACTTCTATTGATTATAGAACCCATAGGGTCAAATTCTAATTTCTAATTGAACCCGTCCTTGAGAGGAAAAGTTAAGATGTAGTGGTCAAGGGTAGATTGATTTCTTGCATTAAAGCCCATAAGTTGATCTCTAACGGGTGTCTTTACCATCTTATGAGGGTTAGGGATGTGGCGTCAAAAGTCCTTCCCATAGAGTTGGTTCCAGTGGTTAGTGAGTTCCTTAATGTCTTCCCAAATTACCATCCCAGTGCCCCACCCGATTGGGAGATAGATTTTGTCATAGATCTCCTTCCCGATACTCAACCATTTTTTATTCCCCTTTATCATATGGCCTCGGTAGAGTTGAAGGAATTAAAGGAACAATTGAAAGATTTATTGGAGAAGGGATTTATTAGGCCTAGCTAATCATCTTGAGGTACGCTGGTGTTGTTTGTAAAAAAGAAGGATGAGTCCCTTAGAATGTGCATTGACTACCACCAACTCAATAGGGTCACTATAAAGAATATATATCCTATTCCAAGAATTGATGATTTGTTTGACTAATTGCAAGGGTCTAACCTTTTCTCTAAGATTGATCTTCGGTCTAGGTACCATCAAGAGAGGGTGAGGCTGAGGGAATGTGACATTCCTAAGATGGCCTTCCTGACTGGACATGGGCATTATGAGTTTGTGGTGTTGTCTTTTGGGTTGAGAAATGCACCAACCATCTTCATAGACCTAATGATTACGGTCTTCCAACCCTACCTTGATTCCTTTGGTGTGGTCTTCTTGATGACATTTTCATCTATTCACATAGTAGGGAGGAGCATGTGGGTCATTTGAGGGTTGTGTTACAAAGATTGAGGGAGGAGAAACCATATGCCAAATATGAAAAGTATGAATTTTGGTTGAAGGAGGTAACATTCTTGGATCATTTGGTGTAGGGGGATGGTATTCAGGTGGATCCAAAGAAAACCGATGTGATTAGAAATTGGCCAAGACTGTTGACCCCGTCGGATATTAGGAGCTTCTTGGGCCTAGCGGGTTATTATAGAAGGTTTGTGAATGGATTCTCCTCCATTGCTTCCCCTATGAAAAAATTGACTCAAAGGAAGGTTAAGTTTGTGTGGACCGACGAATGTGAAAGAAGCTTCCAAACGTTAAAGGATAAACTTGTGTCTTCTCCTATATCGTCACTACAGAATGGGCTTGAGGGATTTGTTGTGTATTGTGATGCTTCTAGAGTGGGTTTGGCTTGTGTGCTAATGCAAAATGGTAAGGTAACAGCCTATGCTTCAAGGCAACTCAAAGTGCATGAAAGGAACTTCCCTACCCATGGTCTAGAGTTAGCCGCCGTTGTGTTTGTATTAAAGATTTGGCGTCACTACTTGTATGGGGTGCATGTGGATGTGTTCACCGATCATAAGAGCCTCCTATATGTCTTCACGTAAAAAGAACTCAACTTAAGGCAAAGAAGGTGGCAAGAACTTCTTAAGGACTATGACATGAGTGTGCATTACCATCCTTGTAAGGCAAATGTTGTGGCAGATGCTTTGAGTCGGGTGTCCATGGGTAGCCTAGCTCATGTTGATAGTAGTGGCAAGGAGATGGCTAGGGAGGTGCACTAGTTGGCTAGATTAGGCGTTAGGTTAGAAGAAGTTGGTGATGATTGTATGGTTGTTGTTGAAAGGTCTAAGTCTTCGTTGGTTGATGAGGTGATAGCAAAACAAGATCTTGACTCCTCCTTGCTTGAACTGAAAGACTTGGTGAAAGAGGGCAAGGTAGAGGTTTTCTCCCAAGGGGGAGATAGGGCCCTTAGGTACCAAGGTAGGTTGTGTATTCCTTGTGTTGATGGTTTGAGGGAGAAGATCCTTGATGAGGCCCATAATTATTTTTATTCTATCCACCCTGGTTCCACCAAAATGTATAGAGATTTGAGAGATGTGTATAGGTGGGGAGGCATAAAGAGGGATATTGCAAAATTCATTTCCAATTGCCAAAGTCAAAGCAGAACATCAATGGTCAGGTGGACTAACCCAAGACATAGAGGTTCCTACTTTGAAGTGGGAGGTGATTAATATGGATTTTGTGGTTGGATTTCCCAAGACTAGGAAGGGTTTTTATTCCATATGGGTTATGGTCGATAGGATGATGAAATTGGCTCACTTTCTATCGGTTAAGACTACATATGGGGCTGAAGAGTATGCAAGGTTGGTCATCCATGAGTTAGTGAGGTTGCATGGGGTGCCTTTGTCCATCATATCAGATTGTGCTACACAATTCACTTCACACTTTTGGAGGTCTTTTCAAAGGGATCTTTATACAAAAGTTCACCTTAATACGATATTTCACCCTCAAATGGATGGCCAAGCCAAAAGAACAATTCAAACACTTGAGGATATGCTTAGGACATGTGTCTTGGAGCTTAAGGATAGTTAGGATGATCATCTTCCATTGATTGATTTTGCCTACAACAATAGCTATCACACTAGCATTTGAATGGCTCCTCTTTGATGCTCTTTATGGGAGACGTTGTAGATCACCAGTTGGTTAGTTTGAGGTTGGAAAGGCAGCTTTGTTGGGACCGAATTTTGTTATGGAGGCTATTGAGAAGGTTAGGATGATTAGGGAAAGGCTGAAAATTGCCCAAAGTCGTTAAAAAACCTATGCCGATGTGAGAAGAAGAGACCTTGAATTCAAAGTGGGTGATTGGGTTTATTTGAAATCTTCTCTAATGAAAGGTGTGATTTTGGTAAAAAAGGAAAGTTGAGTCCAAGATATGTTAGTCCTTATGAGGTGATAAATAGGGTTGACAAGGTAGCTTATGAGTTGAGGTTGGCTAGTGAAATGAATTTGTTTCATCTACTTTTCCATGTCTCTATATTGAGAAAATGTGTTGGTGATCCTAATGCTATTGTGCCTCTTGATGTTGTGGGTGTTGTTGAGGATAACTTGACTTATGAGTAGATTCTGCTTCAGATTTTGGATCAGCAAGTGAAAAGATTGAGGAAAAAGGAAGTGTCATCTGTTAACGTCCTTTGGAGGAACCAACAAATCGAAAGTGGTACTTGGGAGGCCGATGCGGACATGCAAAGCGGTACCCTTATCTTTTCCACTCCACTCAAGCCTAAGGTACAATTCTAATCCCCTTATGTGATTTCAAGTCTTATATTTCAGCCCCTAGGTCATTTATATGCATTCATGTTTAAGTTGGAAAAATTATGATGATTTTACACTTATGTTGAGATTTTGAAGATGGTGTTCTAAATGTAATGTTACATTCTCGTTGGGGCTGATTTGTTTATGATCACTCTTGTCTTATACGTCTCTTTTACATTCGGGGACGAATGTTCCTAAGGAGGAGATATTGAAACGACCCCAAAAAATTCCTGAAAATGTGTCTCGAAATGCCCGGAATTTTAAGTTCCATATATCTCAAAATCCATGCGCGATATCAAAAATCTGACTTCATATTCTTGTTCAGGGGGTCAAAATTAGGGGGAAAAGGGTCAAACACTGATTTAAGAGCAAAATATTGGCAATTATAATTTTTCAAGTGATAAATTCCAGTGAGCATTCCGCGCCCCTGGCGCGACGCGCCAAGGGCACGCAGATGAAGAGAAGTGGACTCCGTGTCCTCTCCGCGATGCAGAGAGGTGCATTTTC
Source organism: Solanum medicagineum (assembly GCA_026153255.1). NCBI lineage: Eukaryota > Viridiplantae > Streptophyta > Magnoliopsida > Solanales > Solanaceae > Solanum > Solanum medicagineum. Next base: position 4,538 of record JAPFFP010044756.1, on the reverse strand, counting down.
TCTGTCTAGTGATTTTATGTGCGGTCTAAGACTTTTATGTCTTGGACCTAAAACTTCCCAAACGTGTTTTTACCTATACTTAGTCATTTTTCACCCTTATATCACCCTAAACATTCTCCAATACTCACTCAAACACTTAACCATATTTTTCACTCCAAAATTTAAGTCTCAAAACCCTCATCCGAACTAAGGATTTCCTTCAAGTTTCAAGCCTCCATTTTCAATCTTCATCAAGAGCTTCCTCAAAGCTAAGGTTTGTAGGTTTTAGCCATTAGGTCCTTCCACCCATGGTGACCTTATCTCCTTTTTACTCAATATGCATGATTCAAAGTTGATTTTACAGTTCGTTATTTACTAGTTTGAGTATGTCTATGAACTATGTTAATGCTATGCAAAGTTGTGACTGTTTTGCTATGTTTTGAGCTACAAATCTTGAATCTATTGTAAGATTTGATGAGGGGTTTTGAAGTATATTGCTTGAGAGTGTTGCAAGGTGTTGACTGATGGTTTTACCATGGATTTTCTTGCATGATTTCATCTCTAAATTACATGGTCTTGTACCCCTTTTTCACACCTGCCAAGTGTTTGATACAATGTCCGGCTATGGTTTCTTGAGGAAGTGAAGGTCCAAAACATGAGATATAATATGATTAATGTTATGATGATGAAATGAGCTTATGTATAAGATGAATTCTATATAACGTGTTGCACTAGACCATGCTCGATACGGGGGGACTAAGAGTTCGGGTAACCAAGTTGAGGGGTTAGTATCTCAAACACCAGGGTGGTAGGAGAGATTGCCACTAACCTAGATGAGGGGTTTGTACCTCGCACACTAGGGTGATAGGTGAAATTATCACTAACCTAGAGGAGGGGTTTGTACCTCACACACCAGGGTGATAGGTGCATTTATCACTAACCTCGATGAGGGGTTTGTAACTCACACAACACGGTGATGGATGATATCATCATCAACCTACCAAAGGGTTTGTACTTTGGAACTCTAGCTTGGTCTCTTCAACACATACGATATCCTATATGAGCATGAGTTACTTGAGCATATTTCCCTTGTGGATTGATCATACATGCAATATTGTTATACTATGTCTATTGCCTATTGTTATGCATCTTGATAATGATGTCTATCTTTTGTTGCATTGCATCCTACATACTTAGTAAATTCAAACATACTAATGCTTGCTCTTACCTTTATCACCATGTAGGAACCGACCCCCAGTTGATCATCCTCTTCCTCCAAGTGGCTAGATCGGAACTACTCAAGCTTGTTGGTGAGTCCTCCACTTCGGGGACCTTAGTCTATGTTTCTCTTATGATGTATTTAGACATTCTTCTTTGTGTCCTATGTTGACTATGAGGGTGAGCCCAGCTTTTTGTCCTATGTTTACTATGAGGGTGAGGTCGGTTGCTTTGTCTTGGCCCCGCTCTTATCTATATATTAGAGGTACTTGTTGGACATATTATGTATCTATGATTTGAGTTTAACTCTTTTCTCTTGATTATTATGTTATGCAAGTTTTTTCCCTTAGCCCCTTTACCCCTATTCTTACTCTTTATGTCTTTCTTATGCTTCTGCAACCAATGATGTGTGATGATAAGTTAATAGGCTTGTTTGGTGTTCCTTCGGGTTCCCCAGTCACCGTGTCACGTCTAGGCCCTAGGCTTGGGTCGTGACAATAACCTTACCATTTTGCATCAACACACAACCCAAACCAACCCGGGAAGCATTACAATACACCACAAATCCCTCAAGCCATCCGGTAGTAACAGTATAGGAGCAGACACAAGCTTATCTTTCAATGTTTGGAAACTCCTCTCACACTCATCAGTTCAGACAAACATAACCTTATTTTGAGTAAATTTTGTCATAGGGAAAGAAATGGAGGAAAACTCATTCACAAACCTTCTATAATAACCCGTTAGGCCCAAGAAGCTCCTAATACCCGACGGGTTCAATGGTCTAGGCCAATTTGTAATTACATCGATTTTCTTAGGATCCACCTTAATACCATCCCCCAACACCACATGACCCAAGAATGCAACCTCCTTCAACAAAAATTACCACTTTTCATACTTGGCATACAATTTCTCCTCCCTCAATCTTTCCAACATAACCCTCAAATGACCCATATGCTCCTCCCTACTATTTGAATAAATCAAAATATCATCAATGAAGTCCACAACAATTGAATCAAGGTAGGTTTGAAGACCCTATTCATTAGGTCCATGAAGTTGGCCAGTGTATTGGTCAATTGAAAAGACATCACAACAAACTCAAAATGCCCATATCTAGTCCGGAAGGCCATCTTGGGAATATCACACTCCCTCACCTTCACTTGATGATACCCGGACTGAAGATCAATCTTTGAGAAATGGATAGCCCCTTGCAATTGGTCAAACAAGTCATCAATCCTTGGAAAGTGATACGTATTCTTGATGATGACCTTATTGAGTTGCCGGTAATCAATAAACATCCTAAGGGACCAGTCCTTCTTTTTCACAAACAACACCGGAGTACCCCAAGGTGATTTGCTAGGTCTAATAAATCCCTTATCCAACAAGTTCCTCAATTGTTCCTTCAACTCCGTCGGGGTCATAGGGTAAGAGGGAATAGAAATGGGTTCAGTATCGGGGAGGAGGTCTATACCAAAGTCTATTTCACTTTCGGGAGGAACACTGGGAAGGTCGTTTAGAAAGACATCAAGAAACTCATTAACAACCGGAACCGACTCTATGGGAAGGACTTTGGACTTAACATCCTTAACCCTCACAAGATGATACAAAAACCCCTTAGAGATCAACTTACGGGTTTTAATACAAGAGATGAATCTACCCTTGACCCTACATCTCGACTTTCCCACTCAAGGACGAGTGCATCTGGAAATTGGAATTTGACCTTACCGGTTCTACAATCAATAGAAACATAGTAGGCATGCAACCAATCCATCCCAAGAATGACATCGAAATCAACCATGTCCAATTTAAGAAGATCACAAGGAAACAATTTATGCAAGATGCAAATAGGACAACTTCAATAAACTTTTCTAGCAACAATGGATGTACTAATAGGAATAGACACTTCATACGACTCATGCAAAAACTCGGGGTCAACAAGGAAGTTTTGGGCAACAAAGGGGGTAACAAAATAAAGAGTCGCACTCATATCAATCAATGCATACACATCAAAATCAAATATTTTCAATATACCGATAATGATGTCGGGAAACTCACCAACCTCATGTATAGCATAAAACCAATTGTGCCTTGGCGAACCATCTTGAGGACCACCCTTACCCAATGGGACCGCATTTGCACCCCGACCTTTGCCACGATTTCTTGGACAATCCATCTTCTTGTGACCAAGTTCCCCACATTCAAAGCATGCATTAGAACCTTTCAAACATGGGCCTCTATTGGTCCTTCCACATTTAGGGCACACATTAATAGAAACCACACCACCATCACCTTGAGTCCTAGGGAAGTCATTGGCAAACCCCCTATTAGTAGCACGAAAAGACCCATGGCCTTGACGAAAGCTAGCACCCTTTGCAATTTACCCTCAAATCGGGCCCTCATGCCCCCATGCCCCTTCTCTTCCTCAATTTCTCCTCCTCCATTTGCTTGGCATAGGTCATCAACCGAGACAAGTCCATGTCACTAATTAGCATGGTGGATTGGCACTCTTCACTCACCAAGTGGGAGACCCCATCACGAACTTATTCATCCTAGATCTAGGATCAGCCACCAAATGAGGAGCATACTTTGAAAGTTTGTTGAATTTGAGGGCATACTCCCTCACACTCCCGAGACCTTGTTTCAAGTTCATAAACTCCACCAATTAGCCTCCCTAAGCGTAGAGGGAAGAACTGATTAAGGAAAGCTAATTTGAACTCCTCCCAAGCCACCACATTACCATTTCCCTTTTCACCCTTCTATTGGTCATATCATATTTGGGTTACCCCTTTGAGTTGGTAAGCCACCAACTTCGCCTTTTAATTCGGCCCAACACCTATGATATTCAAGATCATGTAGACCTCATCAATGAACTCTTGTGGATCTTCATCCACCTTTGACCCATAGAACACCAGAGGATTTATTCTCATGAAGTCACTTACCCTAGCTCCCAGGGTAGTAACATGAGGGGCTTGGGCCCCTTGGTTGACTTAGTTGGCCATAACTTGGGCAAGCATACTAAGAGCATCCTGGAGCTCACCATTGGTAGGTTGTTCCTCGGGAGTTCGGGCCCTTCTTCCTCGAGTGTAAGGCATGATGAAACATAGCAAAGAACAATCATTAGGGGGAAAAACTTACCACAAATCTATAACATGACTTAGAACATGAAGAAGGGAAACTTTTCCTAAAACGCCTCATAGCCTCCTATTTATATTCATGGCGCGCTTCACAAGCATGAATAGGACTCTAATCGACCCAGTGTGTTGGACTCCAAGGATCTAACAACCTAGTGCTCTGATACCAAGTTTGTCACGACCCAAGCCTAGGGCCTAGACATGACACAACAA
>JAPFFP010044755.1:0-12155 GCA_026153255.1 Solanum medicagineum | reverse complement strand
AAACTTTGCCTTGTACTCATTATTGATCAATCAAGCTTGTGGGTTTGCAATTTGGGGTGCCTATTTCTTTTATTGGTATTGGTAAAGCTCTTAACTATGTTTATTATTTGCATTGTAGTGTGTTTTGCCATAGCCATGAGTAGCTAAGCACCCACAACTTGGGGTTGTGGGAACCATGGGTAGTTGACATTGAAATGACCTAGGTTTCTTGCATTTCTATGATTGCGATTTTGCATGCATTATCTATTTCCCTTCATGATTATTGTTGTTTGGTGGTGGCCAACACCGAACCCCACCTACTATCGTGATCCCGACCAAGGTAGTGACTAATAGGAAAAGGGAAGTAGATGACAAAATTCGATTGATATGTTCTCGTCTAATCAACCAAACCTGACCAAAGGGGGTTGACTGGGACTACTAGTAATGTTAGTTTGCACACCATGGTGGCTGACCAAGCGCCATGGTGAAATTCGACCTTCACCTTCATAAGAGGGCTGGAAGAACATAAGTTACCGTCCTGCATGCAAATCACCAATTGTAGTTATGTTATCTAGGGTAATCAAGGCAATGAACCATGGGGAACACAATTCCCTAGTTGTCCTCAAAATTGAGTATTTCCTTGCATTATAGTTAGTGTTTATTTTAATTTGTTTTTGAATCACAAAACCCCTCATTTAGAGATTGTAGTCATAAATGCTAGAAATGATTAGTGGTGAAATCTTGTAATCAAGCCCTGTATTCACTGTGGATTCGATCCTAACCTTGATTAGGTTAATCGCTCACAATGTTTGCTTTCTTATAGGAGCATGAACATCATCAACAAACTTGGTATCAGAGTACTAGGTGGTTAATTGTCCTCAGAATCCAACACACCACGTTGACCAGAGTCTTATTCATGGTTGTGAAGTGTACCACAACTATGAGTAAGATGCCATGATGTGTTGAGGAAATGTTTCCCTTCTTCATAATCTATGTCGTGCTTTAGAAGTTAAGATAAGGCTTTTTCCCCTAATGAATACTCTTTGCTTCTAGATCATGCCGATTCTAAGAGGGAGACTAAGGAGATCCCGTACACCCGAGGAGCAATCGGCCCCTCCCGCTCCTCAAGCTTCTCAAAGTGGAGGGGTAGGCCAAGATGAGTTCTGAGATGCTATTGCAATGTTGGCTCATGCTATGACCAACCAAATCAACTTAGGGGCCCAAGCTTACCATGCTTCAACTCCGACTTCTAGGGTGAGGGATTTCACAAGAATGAACTCACCAAAGTTCCATAGGTCCAAGATGGATGAGGTTCCCCAAGAGTTCATAGACGAGGTGTACAGGTGCGATCCATCATAGGGGTCAACTCAGAGGAAAAGGAGGAGTTGGCGGCCTACCAACTAAAAGGGGTGGCTCAAATTTAGTTTACACAATTGAAGTTGGAGAAGGGAAATGATAATGCTATCCCTTGGGAAGAGTTCAAAGCAGCATTCCTCAACCGGTTCTTTCCTGTCGAACTATGGGAGACCAAGATGATGAAGTTTATGACCCTTATGCAAGGTTCCATGAATGTGAGGGAGTACACCCTCAAGTTTAACCAACTCTCCAAGTATGTCCACAATTGGTTGCCGAACCTAGACAAGGATGAACAAACTTATGTTGGGAGTGTCTGACTTGGTTAATAAGGAGTGTCGTGCCTCCATGCTAGTGAGTGATATGGATTTGTCCCGCCTCATGACATATGCTGAGCAACTAGAGGGGGATAAGGTTAGAAAAAGAAGAAGTGGTGAGTCCAAGAGGGCACGTCTTGAAGGTGGTTTCTAAGGTTACAAGCGTGGCCGGTTTCCTCAAGGCCACAATTTCCAAGGCCAAAGGTCTTCCAATGCTCCTAACAAGAGGTTTTCCAAAATTCAAAGGTGGTAATTGAGGAATGATGAATCCTAGATACCCAAGGTGTGAAATGAATCATAATGGTCCATGATTGAGGAATTCTGAAAGGTTATTGATTGTCCTCATGCTCAAAACGAAGGTAGAGATTATCGTTCACAAGGGCAAGGTACAAATACGGGTCAAAACGGAAGAGGAGGCCAACAAGGGGTTGCTCCAAGGCAAAAAAGATTCTATAATCTTCCAGGGAGACAAGGGGTGGATGAGGTGCCCGATGTTATCACGAGTATGTTAAAGGTTTTGATTTTAATCTGTATGCATTGATTGATTAGGGTGCCACTCTTTCTTTCACTAGTCGTTTTGTTGCCAACAATCTTTATGTTAGCCGATTTGTTGTTGAACCTTATGAAGTGTAAACCATCGTTGGTGAGTCTATTGTTGCTAAAAGAGTCTATTATATTGTCCTGTGTTCATATTGCATAAAGTCTTGCCTTGTGATTTTGTTGAGTTAGATATGGTGGATCTTGATGTCATTCTTGGGATGGATTGGTTGCATACATATTATGCTTCTATTGATTGTAGAACCTGTAGGGTTAAATTCAATTCCCTAATGAGTCTTTCCTTAAATGGGAAAGTCGTGATGTGGTGGTCAAGGGTAGATTCATTTCTTATCTTAAGGCCCAAAAGTTGATTTCTAAGGGTTGTCTCTATCATCTTCTGAGGGTTAGGGATGTGGAGTCCAAAGTCCTTCCTATTGAGTTTATTTCGGCATTTAATAAGTTTTTTGATGTCTTTCCTGATGAGTTTCCTAGTGTTCCTCCCGAAATGAAAATAGACTTTGGCATAGACCTCCTTCCCGATACTCAACCCATTTCTATTCCCCCTTACCGTATAGCCCCGGCGGAGTTGAAGGAGTTGAAGGAGCAATTGACGGATTTGTTGAAAAAGGGTTTCATTAGGCCTAGTGTGGTGCATCGATGGTATTGTGTGAAGAAAATGGATCGTTCTATTAGAATATGCATTGATTACCAGCAACTTAATAGAGTCACCATAAAGAACAAGTACCCTCTAATAAGGATTGATGACCTTTTTGATCAACTGCAAGGGGCTAGTCACTTCTCTAATATTGATCTTAGGTCCAGGTATCACCAAGTGAAAGTGAGGGAGTGTGATATTCCCAAGATGGCTTTCTAGACTAGGTATGGGCATTTTGAGTTTGTGGTTATGTCCTTTAGGTTGACTATTTCCTGATTATATTTATGAATCTCATGAATAGGGTCTTTAAACCCTACCTTGACATGTTCGTGGTGGTCTTTATTAATGATATCTTAATTTATTCCCATAGTGAGGAATAGCATGTGAATCACTTGAGGGTGATGTTGCAAATCTTTAGGGAGGAGGAGTTGTATGCAAAATATAAAAATTGTGAGTTTTTGGTTGACAAATTGTTCTTTTCTAGGGCATGTGGTGTTGGGAGATGGAATTAAGGTGGATCCAAAGAAGACAGAGGTGATTATAAATTGGCCTAGACCTTTGATACCATTGGACATTAGAAGTTTCTTGAGTTTGGTGGGTTATTACCGGAGGTTTATAAATGGTTTCTCTTCTATTGCTTCTCGTATGACAAAGTTGACCAAAAGAAGGAAAAATTCGTGTGGAGTAATGCATGTGAAAGGAGTTTCCAAACCTTGAAAGATAAGCTTGTCTCTGCTCCTATCTTGGCTCTATCAGAAGGGTTGGAAGGATATTTTTGTATATTGTGATGCCTCAAGAATTGGTTTGGGGTGTGTCTTGATGCATAATGGTAAGGTGATAACATATTCCTCCAAGCAAATTAAGGTGCATGAGGAAAATTATCCCACCCATAAACTTGAATTGGCGGTCGTGGTATTTTCTTTGAAAATTTGGCGTCACTACTTGTATAGGGTTCATGTTTATGCGTTTACCGACCACAAAAGTTTCCAATATGTGTTCACCCAAAAAGATCTTAACTTGAGACAAAGAAGGTAGCTAGAGCTCCTTAAAGATTATGATATGAGTGTGCATTATCATCCTGTAAAAGCTAATGTTATGGCTGATGCTCTAATTATAGTGTCTATGGGTAGTCTAGAGATGGCTAGTGAGGGTCACCGGTTGGATAGATTGGGGGTTAGGTTGGATGATGTTGATAATGGTGGCGTAGTGGTTGTTGATGGTTCTAAGTCTTCTTTAGTTGAGTAGGTAAAGGCAAAACAAAATCTTGAACCCGCATTATTAGAGTTGAAGGCCTTGGTGAAAGATGGTAAAGTGAAGTTTTTCTCCCAAGGGGGAGATGGTGCCCTTAAGTACCAAGGTAGATTGTGTTTACCTGATGTGGATGATTTAAAAGAATAGATCTTGAAGGAGGTCCACAATTCATCTTATTCCATTCACCTCCGTTTCACAAAAATGTATAGAGACTTGAGGGAGATGTATTGGTTAGGTGGTATGAAGAGGGACATTGCCAAGTTTATATCCAGATGTCACAATTGCCAACAAGTCAAAGACAAACATCAAAGGCTGGGTGGCCTAGCCCAAGACATAATGATCCCTACTTGGAAGTGGAAAGAGATCAACATGGATTTTGTGGTTGGGTTGCCTAAGACTAGGAAATATTTTGATTCTATTTGGGTTGTTGTGGATAGAATGACAAAGTCGGCTTACTTCCTACCGATCAAAACTACCTGTGGTGCTGAAGATTATGCCAAGTTGTACATTCATGAGTTGGTTAGATTTCATGGAGTTCCCTTGTCTATCATTTCAAATCATGGTGCTTAGTTCACTTCTCACTTTTGGAGGTCCTTCCAAAGAGGTCTCAGTACCAAGGTTAAGCTTAGCACAATGTTTCACCCTCAAAGGATGGTCAAGCCGAGAGGACTATACAAACTCTTGAAGATATGCTTAGAGCTTGTATTTTGGAGTTTAAGGGTAGTTGCGATTAACATCTTCCACTCATTGAGTTTGCTTATAGCAATGGCTACCATTTACGCATTGGTATGACTCCCATTGAAGCTCTTTATGGTAGGCGTTGTAGATCCTAGATTGGGTAGTTTGAAGTGGGAGAGATGACTTTTCTAGGTCTGTGTTTGGTCATGGAGGCCATGGAGAAGGTTAGGTTAATAAAGGAGAGAATAAGAACAACCCAGAGTAGACAAAAGTCCTATTTGATGTAAGGAGAAGAGATCTTGAGTTTAAGGTTGGTGATTGAGTTTATTTGAGAGTATCACTTATGAGGGTGTGGTCTGATTTGGCAAAAAGGGAAATTGAGCCCAAGGTTCATGGGTCCTTATAAAGTTTTGAGGAGAGCGGGTAAAGTTGCATATGAGTTGAAGTTTCCTATGGAGATGAATATGGTTAATCCTGTCTTCCATGTGTCCATGTTGAGAAAGGGTATGGGTGACCCAAGTACTATGGTGCCCTTAGAGGTTGTGTGTTGTAGAAGATAATGTGATCTATAAGGAGGTCCTGATGGTGATTTTTGATAGAAGAGTAAAAAGCTTGAGAAACAATGATGTAGTTTCCGTCAAGGTCCTTTGGAGGAATCAACAAGTTGAAAGTGCCAAATGAGAAGCCGAGGCGGACATATGAAAGGGATACCTATATATCTTCCATTCTACTCAAGCCGAAGGTATTAATTTAAGTCCCCTATGTGATTTCAAGTCCTAAGTTTCAACCCTCACGTTATTTTGCATGCATCCATGTTTATATTGACAAGCTTTTGGTGATTTGTGACATTCATGTTGAGATTTTTGAAAATGATGGTTAAATGTGTTTGTTACATTCGTCTCAGGCTGAAATCTTCATGATCACTTCTCTCATGCATGATTCTTTTACATTTAGGGACGAATGTTCCCAAGGGGGAAATATTCAAAATGCCCCCAAAATGTGGTTCAAATGTCATGAGCCAAGTCTAGGGCCTAGACGTAATAGGTGAATGGGGAACCCGAAGAAACCCCAAACAAGCCTCTTATCATATCATTACATATCCTTGGTTGCAGAGGTAATGTAAAACAACACAAGAAACATAAACAAGGGGAATTTGGGACTAAGGGAGAGAGACTAATACATAACATGTAAAAGTTTGGAAAATAAGGGCAAGGGACTAAGGGGAAAGCTTGCATAACATCAGAATCAAGAGATAAGGAGTAAAGGCTCATATCATAGGTACATAGCATGTCTAACAATGCCTCTACTACATAGGTTAGAGCGGGGGCCAAGACAAACCAACCAGGCTCACCCTCAAAGTTAATATAGAAAGTAAAGAAGAATGTTTCAATACATAATAAGAGAATCATATACTAAGATCCCCGAAGTGGAGGACTCACCAACTAGCTTGAGTAATACCGAACTAGCCACGTGGAGGAGGAGGATGATCAACTTGGGCTTCGATCCCTATATAGTGATATCATGTAGGCAAGAGTATGCATTAGTACATTTGAATGTACTAAGTATGTAGGATGCAATACAACGAGAGATAGGCAACATAATGAAAATGCATAAAAATAGGCAATAGGCATAATATAACAATATGACATGTATGATAAATGCATAAGCAAAACATACTTAAATAACCCATGCTCATTTAGGATATCATATGTGTAGAAGAGACCAAGCTAGATTTCCAAAGTACAAACCCCTTGGTAGGTTGGTGATGATGCGGCCCCATTACTTAGGTGGTGAGGTACAAAGCCCTCACTAGGTTAATGATGATGTCGGCCCATCACTTAGGTGGTGAGGTACAAACCCCTCACTAGGTTAGTGATGATGCCGCCCATCATTTAGGTGGTGAGGTACAAACCCCTCACTAGGTTGGTGATGATGCCGCCCCATCTCCTAGGTGGAGAAGTACAAACCCTTCACTAGGTTGATGAGTACAAACGCACATCAAGGTTAGTGATGATGCCCCCCATCACTAGTTGGAGAAGTACAAACCCCTATCTAGGTTAGTAATGATACCGCCCCATCACTAGGTGGAGAAGTACAAACCCTTCACTAGGTTGATGAGTACAAATCCCCATCTAGGTTATCCGGGTTATTAGTCCCCCCGGATTTGGCATGGTCTAATGCAACACCTTATATAGAATTTATCATATACATAAGCTCATTTCATCACTATGTAGTCAATCATATCATATCTCATGCTTTGGACCTTCAATTCCTCAAGAAACCATAACCGAACATTTTATGAAATACTTAGAGAGTGTGTCATGCTAGTGTAAAACCATGAAATACAAAGATAAAATCATGCAGGAAAATCCTTTGCAAAAATATCAATCAACACCTTGCAACACCCTTAAGAAACATATATCAGAACCCTTACTCAAATCTTACAATAGATCAAAGAATTATAGCTCAAAACATAGCAAAAAAGTCACAATTTTACATAGCTTTGACATAGTGTGTAGTGAATTTCATAATAAGCAAGACCCATTTGTAAATCAACTTTAAATTATGCAATTTGAGTAAAAAGTAGATTAGGGTACCATGGGTGGAAGGACCCAATGGCTAAAACTCACACACCTTAGCTTTGGAGAAGCTCTTGAAGAATACTTTAATGGAGACTTGAAGTTTGAATGAAATCCTTAAGATTGGTCTTGAGTTTTGGGACTCGAATCTTAAGAGAAATATTAGTCTAAGTGTTTGGGTGAGTATTGGGGAATGTTTAGGATGATATGAGGGTTAAATAAGGCTAAGTATAGGTATTTTCAAGTATGGGAACCCTTAGGCCCAAGACTTTCAAGTCTTGGACAGAAATTAAAAAAAAAAAAGAGGACCAAACTAACACTGCTCAGCGTCGCGATTACTTACTGGAATTTGCATTTCTGCACAAACGAGTTCTACAAAAACAGGCATAAATTCTTCATTCAAACTCAGAATGAGGCGACACCAAGTGCGTTGAAAAGATAATTCAAAGAGATTTAATTTGGTATGTCATGGGCCACCCAGATCTTCGTGTGCTAAGAGATATTCCCCTTTAATGTTGACCCTACAAACATGTGTTTTTGCAATTTTCGAATTTTGATATGGTTGCTCTTAAATTTTGGTTAGACCCATCCCCCACTCAATTTGACCCCCTGAACAACAATATGAAGTTGGATTTTCGAAATAACGAATGGATTTTTAGATATATGGAAATTATAATTTTAGGCACTTCTACGACACATTTTAGGGCACTTTTTGGGGTCAAAGAAACGTACATGAGAAGAGTGATCATGAAAAAATCAGTTCCAACAAGATTGCAAAATTACATTTAAAACACCATTTTCAAAATCTCAACATAAGGGTAAAATCATCATAAACTTGCCAACTTAAACATGAGTGCATATGAATGACATTCGGGCTGAAACAGAAAACTTGGAATCAGAGAAAGGGCTTGACAGGTTATCATAATATTGAATAGAATGAAAGAGATATGGATGTTGCTTCTCCCATGCTCGCACTAGCTCCCCAAGAGACACATATGAATAGATGACTCTACCAAAAGGGCCTTGATGAACACCACATCAATATCAATCAACCTTTTCACTCATCCAACCTCACCTTCACCGGGACCTTCTCCTAAGTAACTTATCCTCCACATCACCCACCATCTCAAAGGGTCCTATAGCACTAAAGGCACCAACATATCTCCTTAGCCTAGAAACATGAAGAATCGAACAAACTATAATTATATCCCTAGGCAATCCCCATCCATATGCAACCTTACCAACTTCTTCTACAATCTAAAAGGATATCACAACCATAACTCAATTGTCAACCTTGGATACACCTATTCCATTTGTTGCCATGAACCACCATCTCCCCCTTGGGAGATAACCTCCACTCTACCATCTCTTCACCCAAAACTTGCAACCTTAATAAAATGGAATCAAGGCCTTGCTTAATCTAGACCTCTCCAACCAAATAAGATTTAGAACCATCAAGAATACTACACCACCATGCTTAACTTCCTCCAACCTAATCCCTCAATCTAGCCAAATGATGGACCCCACTAGTCTCCTCCTTGCCACCAATATACACACACACTAGACTACTTAAAGCACCAATCACAACCCTAGCCCTATGGGAGAAACTAATGCACACTCATACCATAATCCTTAAAGAATTCTAACCACCTTCTTGCTATCCACAGTGCATACCTATCGAATCTAGCAAACAACCTCTCACCCTCCAAGAGTTGTAATAGTACCCTCAAATAATTCACAAGCTCTAAATAAATCAATACCTCATCACTAGAGACAATGACAAACATGTCAAGGTAGGGTTTTAAGACCCTATTTATGAAACCTATACGCACAATCGATGCATAAGCCAACCAAACAACTCCACCCATATTCAAAGTGCTCACTCCTAGTCCAAAAAGACACTTAGGGATATCACCTACCTTCATCCTTACTTGGAGACAAAACCCGAATAAAAGATCAATCTTAGAAACATGACTAACCCATTGTAGTTTACCAAATAGATCGACCATCTTCAACCATCTTATTACAACCTTACGGGTTCTACACTCATTGGACACATGCTATGCAAGTAGCCCAAACTATCCCAGGACCTCCAACACATTAAGCTAAGTTTATCCAAGATCATAAGACAAGACTTCTATGCAATAAGAACATAGGGCAACCCTTATAGATCTCTTCTAGCCACCATAAGCTCACGCACCCATTTGGGACACACACATGAATCCTATTAGCACAAAGGACTCATACAAGAGATAGCAACTCCTGAACCTATCAAATCACCCTACTCAAAACGTCAGTCACAACATTGGCCTTACTTAGGGTCAACTAAGTCATAGGAGAAGTAATAGAAGATAACATATTCACAACCTCTGGTATTAGCCTGCTAAGCCCAAGAAGCTCCTAATATCCAATGGGTTCAAAGGTCTAGGCCAATCTCTAATCACCTTCGACTTACTATGGTCCACTTTAATACCATCACCCGACACCACATGACTTAGGAAGGCAACATCTTACAACCAAACTCCCACTTCTTCTATTTAGCATCCAACTTTCTTCCTTAAACTTTGTAGTACTACCCTCAAATCACTCATATGCACTACCTCATCAGGGAAACAAACCATCATATCATCACCAAAACCACCATAAGCCTATTAGGTTAGGGACTAAAGATCTTAATCATGAGACTTATAGGAATAATCGGTGTACTAGTCAAACCAAAAGACACTACCCCAATTTCAAAATATCGGAAAGAGACATTCAAGGCCTCATCTACACCACCAATAATTCGATAAACAAAACAGCTTAGGTTCAACATCTCCAATTCTCACAAGATGATAAATGCAACCCATTAGATATCAATTGTACCTTAAAACATCAAATATACTACCCCCTTGCTATCACTTGACCACCACATCAAGACTCTTCCACTTAAGGATGGTTTCATTAGGGAGTCAGATTCTAACTCTACAATTCCTACCACCAAAGGAGACAGAATATGCATGCAACTATACCATTCCAAGTACCATATCAAAATCCACCTCATCAAATCCAACAAGCCACAATGCAAAACCTAATGCAATACAAACATGGAACAATACCAGTGGACTTTCTAGCAACAATATACCCAACCAAGAAGTAAACACCAAAGGTTCGCATCACAACTCGGGACACACAAGAAGCCCACTAGCGACGAAAAGAAATAATGAGAGAAATAGTGAAACTTGGATCCATCAACATCAAAACCTTCAACTTACCATCGTCTGCCTTCCTCTTTGAAGCAGTATGATCAACTAGAAGATCAAAAAACATTCATTAGAGGGGAAAGCCCTATCTCACTTCTAAAGCACGACATAGACCATGAAGAAGGGAAATATTTCCTAAAACGTCTCATAGCCTCCTACTCATAGTTGTTGTGCACAACACAACCATGAATAAGACTCCAATTGACACGATGTGTTTGACTCCGAGGATCTATCGACCTTGTGCTCTGATACTATCTTTGTCCCGATCCAAGCCTAGGGCCTAGACATGACCGGCTAATGGGGAACCCGAAGGAACTCCAAACAAGCCTCTTGGCATATCATTATACATCCTTGGTCGCAGAAGTAATGTAAAACAACACAAGAAACATAAACAAGGGGAGTTGGGACTAAGGGAGACAAATTAATACTTAAGTAACATGTAAAAGTTAGGAAAACAAGGGCAAGGGACTAAGGCAAAAGCTTGCATAACATCATAATCAAGAGACAAGGAGTCAAGGCTCATATCATAGGTACATAGCATGTCTAACAACACCTCTACTACATAGATCAGAGCGGGGATCAAGGCAAAGCAACCGGACTCACCCTCATAGTCAAAATAGAAAGTAAAAAGAATGTTTCAATAAATAATAAAAGAATATATACTAAGGTCCCCAAAGTGGAGAACTTACCAACTAGCTTGAGTAGTACCGAACTAGCCACGTAGAGGAGGAGGATGATCAACTTGCGCTTCGATCCATATATGGTGATATCATGTAGGCAAGAGTATGCATTAGTACATTTGAGTGTATTAAGTATGCAGGATGCAATGCGATGAGAGATAGACAACATAATCAAAATGTACAACTATAGTCAATAGGTATAATATAACGATATGGCATGTGTGATCAATGCATAAGTAAAAGATACTTAAGTAACCCATGTTCATTTAGGATATCATATGTGTAGAAGAGACCAAGCTAGATTTCCAAAGTACAACCCCCTTGGTAGGTTGGTGATGATGCGGCCCCATCACTTAGGTGGTGAGGTACAAACCCCTCACTAGGTTAGTGATGATGCCGCCCCATCACTTAGGTGGTGAGGTACAAACCTCTCACTAGGTTGGTGATGATGTCGCCCAATCACCTAGGTGGAGAAGTATAAACCCTTCACTAGGTTGATGAGTACAAACCCCTAACTAGGTTAGTCACGATGCCCATCACTAGGCGGAGAAATAAAAATCCTTCACTAGGTTGATGAGTACAAACCCCGATCTAGGTTAGTGATGATGCCGCCCCATCACAAGGTGGAGAGGTACAAACCCTTCATTAGGTTGATGATGTCACGCCCAAGTCCCGTCAGGGCGGACTGGCACCTGTTGCCGATAAGGCCCGGGAGAACCAACCTATATCTATACACTTTCTATACACATTATAATGGATTTCCACATTTGACATGCCGTTAAGGAAATAAACTGTGATAATAAGCCGAAAGAAAATGCGTATGACTAGGCCGTTGGGGCCACAGTGTTTTACGTACTAAACATGAACACACTTGATATACATAG
>JAPFFP010044754.1:0-12156 GCA_026153255.1 Solanum medicagineum | reverse complement strand
GGTACAAACCCCTCATAATACGTATAGTAAGCGCACAGTTACAGGTTGGTTCTCTCGGGCCTCATCGGCAACGGGTGTCAGTCCGCCCTAACGGGACTTAGGGCGTGACAATTTATTAATGATATTTTGATCTATTCTCGTGGTGAGGAGGAGCATAAGGCTCATTTGAAGGTTGTGTCACCAAGATTGAGGGAGGAGAAATTGTATGCTAAATATGAAAAGTGTGAATTTTGGTTGAGGGAGGTTGCTTTCCTAGGGCATGTGGTGTCGGAGGATGGTATAAAGGTGAATCCTAAAAAGACCGATGTTATTAGAAATTGGCCTAGACCATTGAGCCTAGGGCTAGGCGTTCGGTCGGTTCGGTTCGGTTTGTGAAATTCAGTTCAGTTTCTCGATTTTTGGTTTGAGAAAAATATAAACTGAAACTGAATTGAAAAAAATTCGATTCAGTTCGATTTTTGTAATTTCGGTTTGGTTTATTTCGGTGTTATTTTTCAATTTCAATATTATTCTGGCTCGCTTTTTCGATGAAAAGTACATGAATTTTCGATGAACAACATTATTTTCTAGGCTTAACAAAGTATTTTAACCAAAATAGGGAAGCAATACATGAGCACAATGGGTTACATCTCGTGTACATTTACACAGAAGCAACAACTGTTGTTCTCACTTGTGTCGGCAACAATACTAGTAATCAACAATACTATCAGCAACATTTACACATTCTGCTCCAACTCTAGTCTCCAAATTGTAAAAAGTTTTTATCACTAGCAAGTATTGAAGCACTCCACTAATCTCTGATCATTAACAGAAAAATGAAACCACAATGTAAGTAACAGAAAACTGAAAACACATTGCAGAAACCTTGATCATTTAGTAACAGAAAACTGAGAACACAATGCAAGTATAAAACTGAAAATGCAATGCAAGTATAAAATGCAAGACCATTTAGTTATTCCTGATCATTAACGCAGGACCATTTAGTAATTTCAACCAGAAAACTGAAAACGCAGAAGCAGTGTCCCTCAACAACTTCCAGGTTCCAGCATAATGCAGCAACATTGGCACTTCAGATTTCAGGCTTCAGCAGTCAGCACTTCAGCAACATAGATCAAGTTAATTTCCCACTATAACAATCAGCACTTCAGCAACACAGATCAAGTTAAATTCAATAGTCAGCACTTCAGATTAATGCAGCAACATACCAAAAGTCCAAAACTGCAAGTCAACATTCAGCAACATACCCAAAATAAATGTGCAAGTCAGCAACATGCCTAAAATAAATAGCAAGTTAGCAACAGCCGACATACCAAAACAGTTTCTAATTTCCACCATAACAATTAACAACATCTAACCTATAAATATGCCCGAGAGAAAATGAAACTTCAATACGTATAATATCAAGTAAACCGAACTTATTGCAAAAAGACAGAAGTTTTTACTTACCAGTTACCACATTTATGCATCTCGCAACTATACATCCACAATTCTAGATTCATTTCCACTATGATCCATATCTTAAAAAAAATTTAAAAGAACTTGTTAGATAAAAGTAACTTATAAACAACATAAATAAGAAATTATCTTTGATATAATGAATACAAAATGTAAAATTCTTACCAAGTTCAAGTTGCTCAAGATACTCTAAATCTTCTTCAACATTAATTGGAATAGGTTCACTTCTAAGCCAATCTTGAAGACAAATAAGAGATTGCACTAATTTAGGAGTCAATGAGATCCTAAAGGGATCAAGAATGCAACCTCCTATGCTAAATGTGCATTCAAATGCGACACTTGAAATGAGAATGGCTAACACATCACGAGCCATCTCCGCAAGAATAGGAAATCTTGGCTCGTTAAGTTTCCACCACTTTAATATATCAAAATCATCTGATTCTGGCTCAATATCTTCAGCAAGATACCTTCCCCACTCTGATTTACTACCTAGACTTCCACTTTCTTCTTTATGCCTCACAAATTGTTGTTTCGTTCTCATTGATCCTCTTTTTTGAAAGTTGCCATCACTACTCACACTAGATGCACTCGATGAGTTCCCAGGTAAAGTAGGCGAAAATAATGAAGAGACTTTTGATGATCTCTTAACATAATGATCAAATAAAGCTTTCATATATCTATCCACTGCAGCAATAAGAGAGTCCCCAATTTCTTTTCTAAACATATCCACAATTGCAAATGGAACATACTCAAGCTTGTTGCGGGTATCCAACACAGATGATATAAAGATCATCTTGTTCATTTTATCTGGCTCACCCCAATATCTTCTAAACTTTGCTCTCATGCTTTCTACCATTTTTCTCATATAAGGATCTTCATTTTCCATCATCTCTTTCAAAATTAGATCAAGCTCAGCAATTTCCACAAAGTGCACATTATTCGTGACATACTTTGAACCAGAGACCTTCAAAATAAATATATAAAAAGTTTCAAGGAACTTAACCATTGCCCTCACCTTTTCCCAATCATCGCTAGTGAGGTTACCTACACTAGTTCCATCTTCACAAGGATGGGTACAGAGATAATCAAGGAATCCAATATCATAAAACTATATCTTTCAAATGCAAATTCAAAGTGTTGTGTCGTATCAAGCATCAACTATGTAGAGTTCCACCGAGTAGGAACATCTAAACATAAGGACTTCTTACAAGTTATCAACTGAGATTCACAACATTCTTTTGAACTTTTTAGGTCTCGTGGGAGATTGTTTGATGTATTTCACAGCTTTTGTCTCACTCGCTTGACTGACTGACCAATTTTGTTTAATCCATCTTGCACAATAAGGTTGAGAATATGTGTCATACACCTCACATGAAGGTGTTGACCCTCCAATATGTTAGTTCCCCAATTACTCAACTGTTTAGACATTTCTTTCACGGTAAAACTATTGGAACTAGCATTATCAACAGTGATAGAAAAGACATTATCCAAGCTCCAATCAAGCAAACAACTAGTAATGAAAGCCGTCATATCACACCACTATGACTAGAAATAGGACAAAAATTTATAATTCTTTTATGCAAAGTCTAATTTCTATCTATAAAGTGGGCTGTCAGATACATATAATTGATTCTTTGAATAGATGTCCAAGTATTTGTCGTAAGACAAAACTTTTGGACGTGCTTCTCTGAAAGTCTTCTTCAAAAGTTGTCTATGTTCACTATAAAGTTGATAACAATCTCTTGTCAAAGTTCTACGAGAAGGAATCTGAAATTGTGGCACTGTGATTTTCATGAAATTTTTAAAACCTTCCTTCTCAACAAAACTAAACGGCAACTCGTCATTCTTATTCAAATTTCCAAATGCTAATAGTGCTTCCTTTCCTCCCATTGAAGATGGTAAAAAATTTATTAGTTTTTGACCATCAGTTGAGCTACCGGGGAAATTAGGACACTTGTTATTCAAATGGTTATTCATAGACGAAGTGCATTACTTTTTGTAGCAACCGCATAAATTTTTCCACAGTAGTTACACCTTGCTTTAGGAGTTCCATTTTCATCAAGGAACTTCTCAAAATGCTTCCAACAAAAAGCCCTAGGTTCCATGACTTTTCTTTTCTTTGGAGCTTCAACCTCATTTGGTAAAGAAATATTAGGTAATTCATTTGAAGCCCCCTCTTCACTTACTCTACTTTCAAATTCTGCCATGTCTGAAAATAAATTAGAAAGAACTAAAAAATTGTAATCTCCACTTCTCCATCTTCATTCTTCAAGTCCTTCTGATTCTTTCATTATTCATACCAAAAAATAACAAAAAGAAGTTAAAACTTACCGCTTAAATTCTTCAGCAATTTTCATTTTTTCATAGACAGTTCGCACTTCACAACTTCGCAGCACTTTCACTTCGTGAGTTCGATGACGATGGCCGATGAAAAATTGTTCCAGAACTAAAGGTTCACAGTTCAATGGGACTTAGCGTAACTTACAGAATTGGGAATTGCAAGTGACGATTTGGGAATTAGATTAGGGACTTGAGGTTACTTACAGTCATGCGTTATGTTTACTTACAGTCGTCGGAATTGGAAACGAAATTGAATATATTTTTTTATTTTTTTACATTTTAGATTTTTTAGTACAAATATTAAAAGTAAAGTTGTAACTTTTTAAGTAAATAAGTCATGTGTTATTGGGTTTGCCGGTTAGGACTTTGGAATTGGGATTTGGGCCTAAAGGCCCTAAATATTATTTAGTATTATAATTTATATTGTTATACTTATATATTTATATATAGGAAATTTTGATTTTTCGATTAACCGAATAAAAAATACTTAAAACTGATAACTGGACCGAATTACCAATATTCTAAAATTTGAAACCGAAACTGACTGAATAAACCAATTAACCGAAACCAAAATTAACAAAAATCAGTTCGGTCGTTTTTTTTGGTTTGAACCAAATAATGCCCAGCCGTTATTGACCCCATCGGATATTAGGAGTTTATTGGGCTTAGTGGGCTATTATTGGAGGTTTGTGAATGAGTTCTCTTCTATTGCTTCTCCTATGATAAAATTGACTCAAAAGAAGGTCAAGTTTGTGTGGTCTGAAAATGTGAGAGGAGCTTCCAAACATTGAAAGACAAGTTTGTGTCTGTTCCTATATTGTCACTACCAGATGGGCTAGAGGGATTTGTGGTCTATTGTGATGCTTCCCGGGTTGGTTTGGGTTGTGTGTTGATGCAAAGTGGTAAGGTCAAGCTTATGCTTCTAGACAACTCAATGTACATGAAAGGAACTACCCTACCCATGATCTAGAGTTAGCTGCCGTTGTGTTTGCATTAAAGATTTGGTGTCACTACTTGAATGGGGTGCATGTTGATATATTCACCGATCATAAGAGCCTCTAATATGTCTTCACTCAAAAGGATCTCAACTTGAGGCAAAGGAGATGGTTAGAACTTCTTAAGGAGTATGATATGAGTGTGCATTATCATCCGGGAAAGGCAAATGTGGTGGCGGATGCCTTGAGTAGGGTGTCCATGGGTAGCCTAGTACATGTTGATGGTGGTGATAAGAAAATGGCTAGGGAGGTGAATCGGTTGGCTAGATTGGGAGTTACGCTGGAAGAGGATGGTAATAGTGGTGTGGTTGTTGTTGATGGTTCCAAGTCTTCTTTGGTTGATGAGATGATGGCAAAACAAGACCTTGATCCCTCTTTTTTAGAATTGAAGGCCTTGGTGAAAGAGGGCAAGGTGGAGGTTTTCTCCCAAGGAGGAGATGGTGCCCTCAGGTACCAAGGTAGGTTGTGTGTACCGTGAATCGATGGGTTGATAAAAAAGATCCTTGGCCTATAACTCTTCTTATTCCATCCACCCCGGTTCCACCAAAATGTATAGAGAGTTGAGGGATGTGTATTGGTGGGGAGGCATGAAGAGGGACATTGCCAAATTCGTTTCCAGTTGTCATACTTGTCAACAAGTCAAAGCCGAACATCAAAGGCCGGGTGGCCTAACCCAAGGCATTGAGATTCCTACTTGGAGGTGGGAGGTGATTAATATGGATTTTTGAGTTGCCCAAGACTAGAAAAGGTTTTGATTCCATTTGGGTTGTGGTTGATAGGATGACAAAATCGACTCACTTTCTACCGGTTAAGACCACATTTGGGGCCAAAAATTATGCAAGGTTGTACATTCATGACTTGGTAAGGTTGCATGGGATTCCTTTGTCCATCATATCGGATCATGGGGCACAATTCACTTCACACTTTTGGAGGTCCTTTCAAAGGGATCTTGGTACTAGAGTTAAGCTTTCTACGGTCTTCCACCCTCAAACGGATGGCAAGCCGAGAGGACCATCCAAACCTTTGAGGATATGCTTAGAGCATGTGTGTTGGAGCTTAAAGGTAATTCGGATGATCATCTTCCGTTAATTGAGTTTGCCTACAACAATAGTTATTATTCTAACATCGGTATGGCTCCTTTTGAGGCTCTCTATGGGAGACGTTGTAGATCACTGGTCGGATGGTTTGAGGTTGGTGAGATAGCTTTGTTGGGACCAAATCTGGTTATGGAGGCTCTTGAGAAGGTTAGGATGATTAGGGAAAGGTTTAAGACGGCCCAAAGTAGTCAAAAATCCTGTACTGATGTGAGAAGAAGAGACCTTGAATTCAAAGTTGGTGATTGGGTCTACCTAAAGGTTTCACCCACGAAGGGTGTGGTCCGTTTTGGTAAGAAGGGCAAGTTAAGCCCAAGATATGTTGGTCCTTATGAGGTCATGAGGAGGGTTGGCAAGGTAGTTTATGAGTTGATGTTGCCTAGTGAGATGGAATTGGTTCATCTGGTGTTCCATGTATCCATTCATGTTGAGGGAATGTGTGGGTGATCCTAATGTTATTGTGCATCTTGATGTTGTGGGTGTTGTTGAGGATGATTTGACATATGAAGAAGCTCTGGTTTAGATTTTGGATATGCAAGTGAAGAGGTTGAGAAACAAAGATGTGGCTTCCGTTAAGGTCCTTTGGAGGAATCAACAAGTTGAGAGTGTTACTTGGGAGGCCGAAGCGGATATGCAAAAGCGATATCCTTACCTTTTCCACTCCACTCAAGCCTAAGGTACTGGTCTAAGTCCTTCATTTGATCTCAAGTCTTAAGTTCAGCCCCATGTCATTACATATGTTCATGTTTAAATTGACAAGTTGATGATGATTTTACACTTATGATGAAGTTTTTGAAATGATGTTAAAGTGCATTGTTGCATCTCTATATGGGCTGAAATGGTCATGTTTGTGTCTCTCATATACGCTTCTTTGACATTCGGGGATGAATGTTCCCCAGAAAGAGATATTGAAATGACCCTAAAAAGTGCCCGAAAATGTGCCTCGAAAGTGTTTGGAATCGTAATTTCCATATATCTCAAAATTCGTGCGTGATGTCAAAAATCTGACTTCATATTCTTGTTCAGGGGGTCATTTTGAGTGGACGATGGGTCTAACCTCGATTTTAGAGAAAACAATTAGCAATTTCAAAATTTTTCAAAATTTCGATTTCCGGAACTGATCCGCGACAGTGCGGCAATGCACAGTCGTTGCAGACCAGTGTAAATCTGTCCTTATCGTCGCAAACTAGATGTGGACCTGTGTAAATTCTGCCCAGTTATTTTTCTTGCAAACTAAGGCTTTTAAGTCTTGGGCCTAAGTGTTCCCAAACGTGAATATACCTATACTTAGCCATTTTTCACCATCATATCATTCTAAACATTCCCCAATACTCACCAAAACACTTAGCCAAATATTTCACTTCTAAATTCAACTCTCAAACCCTTACAAGATTTCAAGGTTCTCATTCAAGCTTCAAGTCTCCACCAATTTCATCTCCAAAGCTAAGGTATGTGGGTTTCTTTCATGGGTTCCTTCCACCCATGATACCCAAGCTCCATTTTTACCCTAAATTGGATTATTTAAAGTTGATTTACTCATGAGTCTTATTTATTATGAAATTCACTGTATACTATGTTGGGGTTTATGATTGTGACTGTTTTACTATGTTTTAGGCTATGAATCTAAGGTCTTTGGTGAGAATTGATGAAGGGTCTTGAGGTATATTGTTTGAGGGTGTTACCAAGTATCTATTGATGGCTTTACACTGATTTTTTTAGCATAATTTCACTCTTGAATTTCATGGTTTTACACTAGCATTACAAACCCTTTAAGTGTTTGATAAAATGTTTGGTTATGGATTCTTGAGAAATTGAAGGTCCAATGTATGACTTATGAGTTGAATGACTATAGGATGATGAGATGATGATGAAATGATGATTAAAAGGAATGTATGTGTATGATGATGAAAGGAGTGTGTGTGTGTGTGTGTGTGTGTGTGTGTGTGTGTGTGTGTTCTTGGGGATGACCAAGCCTAGCTCAGGGGGTTGTAGACCTAGGTAACCTATCGAGCCATTGGTACCTTGGTCACCTTGCTCGGGGGGTGGTAGACCCCGGTAACCTTGTCGGGGGTTGGTACCCATCAACCTTGATGGGGGGTTTTACTCTGTCAACGTCGCTGGGGGGTTTGTACTCCATCAACCTCGGTGGGGGCTTTGTACCCCATCAACCTCATGAAGAGGTTCGTACCTCATGCGCCTATCCAAGGGGGTGGTAGGCCTTGGCTTGCACTAAGAATGGCCACTCGTTACACTTGTATTATGATCTATATAAGCATGATTTTACTCTAAGCATCAATTATACATGTCATATTGCTAGTATGCTATCTATTGCTTATGATTATGCATTTTGCGTATGATGTCTATCTCTTGTTGCATTGCATTCTACATACTTAGTACATTCAAACGTACTAACGCATACTCTATGCTTACATGATGTCACCATATAGGAACCGGTGTACCGATTGATCATCCTTCTCCACGTGGGTAGTATGACTTCTATCAAGCTTGTTGGTGAGTCCTCCATCCCGGGGACGTTACTTATGATCTATTGCTACGTATTAAGACTTTCTCTCTGACTTATGTTTTGACTATGGGAGTGAGTACGATTGCTTTTTGTTGGCCCCCACTCTTATCTATGTAGTAGAGGTGTTGTTAGACATATCATATATCTATTCTATGTGCTTGACTCATTGACTTTTGGTGTTTATGATATGGAAGTTTATCCTTAGTCCCAATTCCCCTTTTGTATGCTTATCTTTTATTGTCATTCTACTTGCTTTCGCGACCAAGAATGTGTAATGATATGCTACGAGGCTTGTTTGGGGTTCCTTCGGGTTCCCCATTTGCTGGTCACATTTAGGCCCTAGGCTTGGGTCGTGACACACATCTCATCTAGTCTCAAAATAAGATTATAAATGGAAAGGCTAGTACAAAGAAACTAGCTCAACAAGTCTTAACATCAACATTCTACTCTAGTTTATGGAACCTCTATCACTATGAGGTGGTACCAATGACAGACCTATGGCTACCTCAACCAAAATAAAGCTAATAAGTGTCTAACTCTAAAGCAAGATGAAATAAATATTATGAATCATCCGAAGTAGGGGAGGCTTACCAATCAGCTGAACGTCTCAAATCCTCAACGATACGCCTGTTGACGATCTCCAAATCTTGTCTCTACATCATGAAACGATGCAGTCCCAAAGGGGGACGTCAGTATGTGGAATGTACTGGTATGTAAAATAGCTAAATGAACCCGAAACAGCTAGAATATTATAGAAACAACAATAAACACAAGGGTAGTAAAAATCATCATGTCAAATGTCCATCTAAAGCAAGAACAAAGAGTAAACAAGTGACCCATCAACCAATCAACTCGTCAATTAAATTAGACTCGTCTCAGAGGGACTCATCTCAAAGGAACTCAACTCAACTCATCTCATCACATCTCATCTCATCTCAAATCATCTCATCTCAACACGGACTACTCAGTTTGGAAACTTTCTAGGAGTTTCTCTTAACCGACAACAACCACTTATAAGCCAGGGGTTGTACAACAATCCCGCTAATGTTGCCACAGCCGCTCCGCACTTGCTAGGTAAGGAACAAATATGATCACAAAGGAATCTAGAAGATCAACTGATCAAGTCCTATTATTTCAGGACAATAAGGTGAGGACCTATTCAACTCTAACAGACTTAATCGATAGAATGAGAACTTGTCCAACTCTAACATACTTAGCCCTCAAGTGAGAACTTGTCCGACTCTAATGGACTTAGCCCTCAAGATAAGTATTTTTCTGACTCTAATGGACTTAATCTACTCCTACGCTTGGCGATGTAGTTAATGAGTATGAGTTGGACTTGCTGTTGCTCTTACTCATTTCGGTGCTCGATACTCCTCCCAAGAATCAATGCTCATAAGACTCCTCATCTCAGTTCAATTATCTCAAATTAGCCTCGTAGAGACTCTCAATATCTCATTAACTCAAACTCTACATCCTCTATCGATTTCAGGGACTTTAACCCATCTTAATTAACTCAATTCTCATTTAGGAACTAAAAGACTCAGATCATCATTTAGAAGAAGTCATTTAGACAAGCCTCAAGAACTCAATTATAAAGACTCATAGGATCATCAAGCTCAACTAACTCAACCTCATACTCACATCAAGATTTCCATCAACAATACTCACGTCAAGGCACTAGACTCCATCCCTAGGTTCATTCATGCATGCTTTCAAAAGTTAACATATAGGGTTTATACAATATCTCATGAAAAGTATTCAAGTCAAGACAAATGGTTTATGATGATCATCAACATATGAAAAATACGTGTAGTAAATATGATTTCTCAAGAAAATAATTAACAATCATGCATGTAGACTCAAGAACCTTCAACTCTCATCTAAGACCATCTATGGGGCACATGAGATAACAATCTCATTCTTTCATTTAGCTTTACATACCTATAATGAAGGTAGACAATCAATTTGGCACAAATTCAACTTGAAATCTTCAACTCCTCGCTCTTCTCTCTTCCCTTTAAGCCTTAGGTATTTTTCAAAGATTTAGAACCGCCTAAGAATGGGTTATAAACCCTTTTTATGCTTAAAACGACCTATTTTTGTCATATATTAAGGCTACGAGGGGATTGGAAAGGTCTAGGATGCCCCCAACGAAGTTCGAAAGATAGTCAGTCTCGGGATGCGGACCGCTCATTGTTTTTGGTATTTTTCCTCAAAAACTCTCCGAATAAACTTTATAAGTGTTGATCCATGATGGTGATGTGTTGTGGTCCCATCACGCACCCTCATTGGTTCGCGTTTCATTACGAAAAATTAATTTTCGACCCGGTTGCTCTAAAATCAGGTCAAGACCACTTTCCTACCCAGGCTTTCGTGCTGATCGCAAATCCAGTCTCAAACTTCCCATTGGAGCTTGGGAAGATACGTTACGTGCATGATTCCATTCTAGAAGTATTTCGGTAATTTCACGGGATGTTACAGCTGGTACCGATACTGGTACCAGTGAAAATGGCTCCAAATTATATCGGTACTAGTCTGGTTCCGAAATTACTGGTTCGGTGGTGCCGATACCGGTCCCTATGCTAGCCTTAATTCCAGCATAGATCTAATATATGTTTACTTCCTTTGGTTCAATTTGTGTGACACAAATAACATTTCGAGAGCCATGTAAATTTTTATTTTTAAAAAAAATATTTGAAGTTATTAATATTATCATTTATAATTTTATTTACGTAATTTTTAAATATTATATATTATTTCATTTGTCTCAATTTATTTAATACTGATAGAATTACAAAATTAATCTTTTTAAATTACTTTTAGATATCTTAAATTGTTTATTATGGTGAACATGTCAACCACGTCTTCTTCTTGCAGACCTCATCAAGTGTGTTGGGACAGGTCCACAATATTCCAATGTAATAATTAATTCATGATAAGAGAGTATTTTTCTTGGTCAATGGTTTTGGGATAATTTACCATTTCAAAAAGTCTACACATTTAAAGAAAATTGCCAACTGAACAAGATATAGCCACTAATTGACAACCATAGAAAAGGTTTCTTCTAGGGTGTCAATAGAACATGAAAAATCGATCGAGTCAAATCATATCAAATTAATTTTTATCATTTTTTCAATAAAATTGTGGACTTTTATTTAAGTCTATAATTGTCCCAATCAATTGGGAAGGTCTTTTTAGTTTATAAAAAAGTCAAAAAAAATTAGAACCAAACCAAATAACTTTACATGCAAATATATTTTATATATTAACATGTTAAATTTAATATATGAATATATTTTATAAAAAATTTCAAATATAAATATAACCTAAGTCATAGGCCTTTAGTGATTAGACGATTTTGGGTCTTTGCCCTTTAATTAGCCTTTAATTAAAGGAAAAATTACCCAACTACATTTCTCATTTTTTTTAATCATTTTTTCTTCCTAAATATATTTGTATTCATTTAATATGTATATGTATTTCCATATTTCATTTCAAATTTGTATTCTCATTTTTTTTTCTTAAATAGTAATTTTGTAGTTAATCAAATTTGTATCCCATGTTTACTTAATGCATTATGGATGTTAATTTCCAAGTCTCGTGGGCTAAAGAATTTGAAGGGCTAGGAGGATTGACCCTTAATTTGAAAGTGCCTTAAAATGGCCAACCCAATTCTAATAGGGTTGCGGGCTAGGCAAGACTATCCCTTCTGTGAGACCCCGTATTTCTCGTCTTCCATATATAT
>JAPFFP010044753.1:0-12157 GCA_026153255.1 Solanum medicagineum | reverse complement strand
CCAAGAACTCAAAATGGCCATACCGTGTCCTAAAGGTTGTGTTTGGAATATCACTTTCCCTCACTTTCAACTGATAATAACCCGATCTGAGGTCTATCTTGGAGAAACACATAGCACCCTGAAGTTGGTCAAATAGATCATCTATCCTGGGGAGAGGATATTTATTCTTTATAGTACCTTGTTCAGCTGTCAGCAGTCTATACACATTTTGAGAGAGCAATATTTCTTACGCACGAATAGGACACGAACACCCCAAGGTGAGACACTAAGCCTTATGAAACCTTTCTCTAGCAAGTCTTTCAACTATTCTTTCAATTCTGTTAACTCTATTGGGGCCATTCTATAAGGTTGAATTGGGATGGGTTTGGTCTCGGGAAGAACATCAATCCCAAATTCAATCTCCCTTTCAGGAGGGACTCCGGGCAGATCATCAGGAAGCACCTCAGGAAACTCGTTCATAATGGTGACTGACTCAAGAGTAGGAGATTCAACATCACCAGACTTAACTCGCACGAGGTGATAAATACAACCCTTTGAGATCAACTCTCTAGCCCTAACATAAGAGATAAACCTGCCCTTAGGTGCAACAGAACCCCCCTTCCACTCCTGAATAGGCTCATTAGGAAATTGGAACCTAACAATTCGGATTATATAGTCAATAGAAGCATAACAGGCATGAAGCCAATCCATGCCAAGTATCACACCAAAATCAACCATCTCCAATTCTACCAAGTCAACTAAGGTGTCTCTACGATAAATGGACACTACATAATCCCTGTAAACTCTCTCAGCTAAGAGTGAGTAGGAGTGGAAATAGAAAAAGGTTCAAGCAAACACTCTGGAAGAATTCCTAACTTACTTGCCACATAAGGAGTCACAAAAGATAAAGTGGCACCTGGATTAAGAAATGCATAACACACAAAGGTAAAGACTCGAAGCATACCCATGACAACATCTGGTGTAGCCTCCTGATCTTGTCGGTTACCCATAGCATCAAGGCGGTTTGTCCCGCCACATGTACCTGTAGTATGACCCCTCTTTTGACTGCCAGCTGGGGGTGCTACAGAGGATTGTGCCCTATTGTTTTCTTCACCTCGTCTCTTCTTTGGGAACTTATGCTGAAAGTGACCCCCCTGCCCACATAGAAAACAAACATCCATGCCTAGACGGTACATACCCAGATGGAGTTTCCCACAATTGCCACAGGGTGGCTTTCCTTCAAGCCTTGAGTCATACTGGCCTGAGATTGGGTGCCCTGAGCCCTCAAATTCTAGAATCCCTGAGACTTCTGATCGTACTTATTTTGTTGAACGGGCACACTTGTTGTAAAATTTGCATGATAAGATGATCTCTTTTGCCACAGGGTGGCTTTCCTTCAAGCCCTGAGTCATACGGGCCTGAGATTGGGTGCCCTGAGCCCTCAAATTCTAGAATCCCTGAGATTTTCATCGTACTTATTTGGTTGAACGGGCGCACTTGCTGTAAAAGGTGCCTGATAAGATGATCTCTTTTGGAAGAAGGACTTGTTGCCCTTATTCTGTCTCTGATGGATAGGATCATGCCCAACTGATTTTGCTTTTCTGTTCATCCGCTCCTCTCTATCTCTTTCCTTGTCCTCCTCTATCTGTTGGCATACACGATGATTCTGGAGATGTCCATGCCAAGAATCAGCAAAGCTGCCTTACACTCTTTCTACACATGTCTACCCAGACCAAACACAAACTTCCTCATCCTTGCCCTTATGTCTTTCACCATCTCTGAAGCATACATGGACAGCTTAATGAACTTAAGACTATACTCTTTCACTATCATCTCTCCCTGCTTCAAATTCATGAACTCATCCACCTTTGCCTCCCTTAACTCTTGAGGAAAGAATTAGTCAAGAAAGGTTGTCTCAAACTCTTCGTATGCTGCAGGCTCCGCATTCTCACCTCTACTCTCCTCCCACTGATTGTAACACACATTAGCAACATCCTTTAGCTGGGTAGGAGGCAAGCTCCACTCCTTCAACCACATCAACATGCAAAGCTTTCAGGACCTTGTACATCTCATCAATGAAGTTCTGCAGGTCCTCTTCTACTTTTGATCTCCTGTACACTGGCAGGTTCATCCTCAAGAAGTCTCTAAGTCTGGTAGTAACAGAGGGCTCCTATGCACTAGAACTAGGAGCTTGAGAATCCTGACTATTTCTCTAGAAGGCTACCAGTTGAGTCAGTATGGTGATGGCTCCTCTAAATTCTGCCTCGGTAATGGGAGCTGGCTATGGCTAAGCCGGGGGCACCTGTGGGACCTCAGCAATCCTAGCAGGCTGTCTCCATCTCCTAGCCTCTGGCACAATCGGGACCTCTTATTGAGCATTCTCAACAGCTGGGGCTGGGGCATCTCTCTGAGTGGCTGTTCTCTTTGGCAGCATTTTCTGTAAACGTCTAACGCACGAGTTAAAACGAGATTTCCATAAAGTTAAACTCTATCGCATGAATCTAGATCATAGAAGAAGGGTAACACTTCCTAATGTCCTATAGCCTACTGCTTAAGAAGTGTAGTGCACAACACATTCATAATCAAGACTCTACTAGACCCAACTTCATAGACTCTCTAGGAAACTTGAACTCTGTGCTCTGATACCAAGTTTGTCATGCCTCGGGAGGGTACTCTAGGTGTAACTGGCACTCGGAGACTATTGCTAGTCCCTAGCGAACCACCTAGTCTCATCGCATTCATTCAATCAATTCAATTGCGGAAGATAATAGAGAAAACACAAAGTATCAGTGCGCTATCAACTCAATCTATCATAAAGAGTACGAAATAAAAAGGGGCAATCTCAGTATAAAGAAGAGAAAAGGGGTAAAAAGAACACCAAACATCCACCAACATATGTCTATGTCTATGTCTATGAAGCTTCTATAACTACAGTCTAAGAAGGTACCATGATAGGTCATGGCTACCACAATTAAAGAAGTAACTCTAAATAGATAAAAGATAAATATGTCCTCCGAAAGCAAGGGAGGACTCACCAAGTCTTTATCTGGGGATCCGTGAACCTTAATAATTAGCCTGCTGAAGTCCTCTGTCTATAGAATCTACATCATAAAATAATGTAGTGCCAAAGGAGCGTTAGTACGTGGAATGTATTATTTGTAAAATGGGGTAAAGCAACTACAATAAGTGACAATAGCTCATCAATCACTCAACCTTAACTCAGAGTAAGGAATAGAACTCTAACACATCACCATCAATCAAGACTCATACTATTACATCAACATCAAAATATTATTAGCAGGGGACCTATCTGGGAGTTTCTTGGACCTACACCCATCACTTATGAACCGATGATGGTACAATGAAGTGATGTCATTGCTGCATCAGCCCAGTACCTTTCCAGTGAAAAAGGACGTACATCAGGGGGTTTATAATAACATCAAGTCCTCTTTTGGGACTAAGGAAACATTCGTTCTCACGGTCCAATCCTCTTCTATGCTGGCCACGTAGTTGATGAGTGCAAGTGGGACTCACTCTTACTCATCTTCGGTGCTCAATACTCCTCCCAGGACTCAACATGCTCATAAACATCAACATCAAGGTTATCTCATCGTTTAGTCTCTTCTGGACAAGATATCATTTTATATCATCGTCCCTCAACTCAGTAATATTATTATCATTCTTTAAAACTCATGTGTGACCTCTTAAAGACTCTTAAGGGACTCACACTCCATCAATTTCAGCAACATTATCATCTGTAATCACTTAAATCAAGACCCAGACCACATCAATCATGCATACATACATAATCCGGGCTCTAAACATCAACCCCTAGCTTCATTCATGGATTCTTTAATAATTAAGCATGCATAGTATACACAATAGCTCAATAAATCAGGTGAACACATAATTAAAGTTATGAAGGTCATCTACTTATGAAAATACATGTAAAATTATAAGTGTTTTCAAGATAGCTTTCAAGAAAATCGTAACATAAACCCATCACCTATCAACTATCAACCTAATTCATTCATGGGGGCACATGGGAGACAATCCCATGTTCTAGGTAGCCTTTATAGACTTGGGATGATGAATTGCTAACCTTCCTTTAAGAATTTGCACCTGAATTTGAAACCCTCCATTCTCTGTTCTTCTTCTCTCAGGAACTCTCACATAGAAACTTAAGAAGAAATGGGTTTTTGAAACCCTTAGTCAGTAATAAATGATGCTTAGACACGTTTTAGGACTTAGAAATAGGTTGAAAACACCTAAAATGCCCTTTTCAACATTAAAGAAAAACTTCAAAAACTGATGGCGCGTCGTGGACCAGTACATTTTTGCTATTTTTTGGAAATCTCAATTTTCGTCGAAATTTAAAAAAAAAACAAGTGCATCTCCGCGCCCCTTCCGCATCGTGCCAGGGGTGCAGACAGACATTGTTTTTGCAAAAATTAGCGAAAATTATTTTTCACTTTGGTTGCTCTTAAATTGGGTCGAGACCATTTTTTAACTTGATTTTTCGCGTAAATCGCAAATACGATCTCATATTTCCCATCTGAGCTTTGAAAATCATGTTGTGCTCATGATTATATTTTAGGAGCATTTCGGTAATTTTATGGGGTGTTACATATTCCCTCTCGTGTCTTCACTTTTGTAGATGGATCCTTCGTGGTGGATTGGATGAACCGATCCAGTAAATTTTCTCTTAGTAAGATAGGATACTTGTGGAAACGTGATTATTTCAATTATGACAAATTTAGTATTGTTTGGGATAGTTAAATTATACAACTGGTTCTACACGCACAACTTTGTTTATATGAATTTATAGAAGAGCTACCATGAATACTTATAGTTGTCTATCACTCTTAAGGGTTGTTTACAGTTATTGCTATTGATCTAGTATTTTTTATAGTGTTTTTAGAGGTTCTATATGTTTGAAGTTACCAAGTGGTTACTTGATCATTTTCTTCATTGAGTTAGAATAGTTCAATTTTCTATGATGAGTATCCAATGTCTAAAGATCACAGTTTATATCTTGAACTCATGGAAAGATTGGATTATGAGAATGAAATCTTAACCAAATGTATGATGATTTTTGCATTAGGAAAGTGAGATGGTTGATTTAGGTTTGCTTTTGATTATGGCCAGTATTGGTTTAAAATTTTATCACGGTTACGTGAGAAAAGATTCATCCTAATTGTTGAGTTATGCTCTAGTGGATAGTTATTCAGATTCTGTTCATGGGTTAGTCTGTGGTTGAAAATTTCTCCTGAATTATAGATTTGCTAAAGTATGATTCGAAAGTTCAGTTCTTAATGGTTGATTTTGATGTAATGATCTTAAAGAGTAGCTTATCTTTCTTCTCCTTCTTGATGTTCCAGGATGAACATGATTTTTAGTGGTGGATAATGTAATGATCCGTTAGGTCATTTAGATAATTAGTCCTCTTATTTTTATAAAATATCCTTCCTGTAATTCTAAAAGAGTTTTTATTTTTGGACTATTCGATAACTTTGGTTACTAAGTTGAAGGGTAATTTTAGATAATCAAGATTAGTTCATGGGCTAAAGTGATAGTTTAATTAAAATTTTGGATCACATATATTATATTTACTAAATATAATTTAGCACTTTTAGCACATAATTAGTTTTTTTAATAAAAAAAAAAGAGAAGAAACAGGGTTTGAGCGTTGGACGATAAAGAGCAGCCTAAAAAAAATGCTACAGGTAAAAGAACAAATCAATTTCTTATAATTCATGTATATAATTCATTGTTGTGGCATTTAATTTTGAATTAGGGCATGGATATGACTTGAGTTATAGACTCAAGAAACTCCGTCCATATGTTTCAATAATTTTAACGGGGGACCGTTGTTTGTTGAGGAACAAAGGTTGATGGGGTTATTTAACGAGTTAATTAACAACATAGAGGGGCTACCAAATTAACAGTAGCCACGATGGTGACTTCATTCTCCTGTTTATGTGCTCTAATTGTTTCGATGGTTGTTGCTCATATATCCTTGATTAAAATAATTCACTAACCTAGAAGGTGATTACTAGAAAGAAATTGAGAGTTTGTCAAGGTTTTAATGCTACTACATTGCAGAGTGACCCAACACAATATACACTTATGTTTGCTTAATATTCTAATTAATATAGAGGTGACAATGTTCAGTACTACTCTTGTAGGCATTAGTGGAAAGTGAGAAAATTGGAATTGGAACAACAAATTTGCTATTGAAAAATTGTGCGTGCTATTGGTTAGAATTAATTCTCATGGAGTGAGTTGACTAGAAGGGGTTGTCCTCCAGATGAGGACAATTAAATGTCATAAATTGAACTAGTGCACTTACTTTTTACTCCACATGTTTTCCTTGATTTTCACTCGCCTGGTCAGTGCTTTGGTTCTTTCTTCATTCACGTTTCTGTCCAGTTCTGTAGGTCCTTCGTTAGTCAAACTTATTACTTTATGGCGTGTCTTCAGACATATATATGAATAGTATGTATATCTTTCTTGTATTAATGTTGGAGGTTTTGGTATTATTATGTTATTGCGAGACGTTAAGAGTTAACTCTAGCCTTGAAATTTAGGAACTTGATTATAGATTTTAGAGTTTTAAGTTTGGAAATCTTATTGTGAATTGTTATTTTATTAGATCATGGTGCTACGAATTCTATTCGAAAGGGAAAAGCTCAAGTATTTGATCAACTGTGATTCAACTAAGGCAAGTGAATTTCTTAACCTTTGTTAAGTATATAGAATCTCGTGCTTCCTTGTGTGAGTTATTGAGAATGATTCTGAAATATTGAGTTAATACTGATGTAGTACCAAAATCTTGTGGTTGTGAATTGTGCATTGTATTAAAGTTAGTCATTTTTTTCATTATTGTGTAAGCTCGCCTATTTGCATTGAGTCTTGTGATAAGTGTTATGTGAACTGAAAAAGAATAAGAATTAAAGAGGAGTACCATTTCGAGGTACATGTCTCGCACCATGATGGATACTATATTTCGAGGGACGTGTCGCATGCCGCGACAGATTCTTCGAGGATCATGTCACAAGCCACGACGGATAGTATGATTCGAGGATCATGTCACATGTCGTGATGGATGCATGGACTAAAAGTCCCCCATGGTTTCCGAATTGAGAGACAACGGGTGTGTATCACTAAGTCAGACATGCATCATTATACTTGACATTGCATTGCATTGCATTATAACTTATTATCATTTATAAACCTGTAAGTATCTTTTGTGAAACTTGTGATGGACGCGTTTGATTCCTTGTGTTGTTGATCTATAATTGTTGGTGTGATATTATTGAGATATACGATATTTAAATTGTAAAAAGTTAGGTTGGTTGGTTTTTATATAGGTGGTAGTTGTGGAGGTTCAGTTGGAGTGTTAGAGTACCTGTATTCTATATTACTTAATTTGTTTTTAGTAGCTTACTTGTTGGGTACCGTGTGCTTGGTACTTACCCCTTGCTACTACATCCTTATAGGTGATGAGCCCAGATCTTTGTGATACCCTTTATTCTTCCTTGTCCGAGGCTTCTTGTCAAGATTGTGTGATGTAGTTGTTTGCCATCCCAGCTGACATCTCACTCCTCTTTATGATTTTGTTCTACTCTAGAGACAATATCATTTGATGCTTGTGTTTTCTTTTTTATCTATTGTAAATACATTAGGTTTGTGCACGTGACATCTAGGTTTTGGGGATTTTTTTAAAAATAAGTTGACTTATTAGCTCGCAATTAAACTTTCATTTTTATTATAATACCGCACTTTAACATTATAGTTGGGTGTAGGCTAACTTGTCTTGGTAGGTAAGACGAGTGTCATCACGTCCATTTTTGGGTTGTGTCACCAACCCACTAGTGATATTGTCCAATTTGGGCCTAAGCTCGCACGATTTTAAAATGCGTCACTACTAGGTAAGGCCTATTTACTTATATACCCAGCATCTCTCCTTTGTTTTGCCAATGTGGGACTTCTATTTGAAGATGGATTGTTACATACACCCCCTGTATGGACTCAGTATCCTCGCTGAGGTTCTCCCTACCGTATGGGATTCGCCTAGACTCAATACTGAGGGTTTCCCTGTCATACCCCGGAAGGGTACCCTAGACGTGGCTGGCACCCACAGACTATTGCTAGTCCCCAATCGAACCACTTGGCCTCATCACATTCATTCAATCATCATTTTTGACAAATCAGAGAAAGACTATGATAATCTAAGGTGGACAATCTGAGTCTTATATAATCATGTCAAATCAATCAAGCTAGTATGATGGAAACTAACTTAACATAATATCCGGTCAACAAATCGACTCCTAGTCTATGAAGCCTCTATCAACTATTCAATGGTGCCAATGATAGACCCATGGCTACCTCAAATCAAAATAAATCTAGTATAAAGTCTGACTCTAAAAGCTGGATGAAAATATAAATAAGAATCCTTCGTAGTAGGGGAGGGCTCACCAACTTAGCCTACTCAATAGTTCCTCAACGTTGCGCCTGTTGATGATCTCTAGTACCTACTCTGCATCATGAAATTAAATGATGCATTCCAAATGGACATGTCACGCCCCCAGGAGAGTACCCTTGGCATGGACAACACTCATAAACTATTGTTGGCTCCCAAGTAAACCAGTTGGCCTCATCACATTCATTCAATCAGCGAAAGACTTAAAATAAAGAGAAATTAAGATGGGCAAATCAAATCGCCAGTTTTTCTGAATGAATCAAATATAGGCAGAATAATATATAATAGCATCAACTCAAAAGATACTCAATCAGAAGATCAAATGTCTATCTAGAGAAAGAATAAAGAGTAGACAATGACCCATCAATACCACCCAATCCGATCCAATCAAAACAAATTAGGGTACTATCAGTGTAGAACCTATTTGGAGTTTCTCTAACCAAAAACCATCACCTATGAGCTGGTGATGATACAATGAAGCGATGTTGCTTTCACATCCATCCAGTACCTTACCGGGGTAAAGGACATCACATCGGATCCATAACAAATAACATCAAGTCCTCTTTTGGGACAAAGGAAAGATTCAGTTTTATGGTTCAATCGTCTCCTATGCTGGCCATGTAGTTATTGAGTTTGAGTTATTATCTACTCTTACTCAATTCGGTGCTCAATACTCCTCCCAAGACTCAACATGCTCATAAGACAACAATCACCTGGATTAATCATCTAAGTCTCATTGGACATTTGTCAACTCAATTCAACACATCGACCATCAATTCTTTAGCTAGTAACATTCTTTTAGAATTTATTCATGATCTTTAAGACTTTAGGAACATCAAGTTTCATCAACATCATCAGCAGCACTCTCATATCAGGATCACAATCACAGTCACATGCATATTCAGACCGTCAAGGATCTAGACTCATCTCCTAAGTTCATTCTTGCAATCTTTTATTAAAAAAATAACATGTAGAGTTCTTTGAAATAACTCATGAAAAGTATTTAAATAGTAAAATCAAGTTTATGATGATCATAAACATATGAAAAATATAGAATATATATATATAATTTACAAGAAAACATTCATGAAAAACATATGTAAAGGTCAACACTTTCACAATCTCTCTATTACCATCAATAGGGGCACACGAAAGAACATTCCTATGTTTTAATTTAGCCTTAAATACTTGGAAAGTTGGTAATAAAATTGAAATTTTAATGAATACTAGCTTTCTTGAAGAAAATTCTCGATCTCGATAGCTCTTTTAGAGCGAAAGAACTTGGAAAGACATTGTTTGAAGGGCTTTTCTTTGATTCTTGAATTCCTTTTTTTAAAACCCTAGGTTATGATTTAAGATTCTATTAGAGATTCATGAAAAGATAAAGAAATTTGGGTTAGGTAGATTGAAATTTATAAAGAATAACTTACCTTGAGGATAAATCTTGAAAGCTAACCGTAACTTGATGATTTTCTTGATGATTCTTGAACGTTTATGTATAGAAAAGAGAGGGTTTTACTTATGAAAACTGATGTTTTATGCATTTCGGGACCTTAAGTAGACCCCAAAGGTTTTAGAATTAAAGAACCCTCGAAAGAAAATAAAAGAATGTCGCTTAGCTTATCTAGAAAAGGTTCGCGTCAACTGCGATGCGGAGCTATTGCGGACCTTCTGACAACTCTACATGTCTTCACTAAAGTGATCAATTCTTACTCCGAATTCTGATTAAGGCAGAATTGGTTGCATTAGAAAACTAATCCAAATATCTTCAATTTGATATCTTATGGGTCACTTAACTTGTTATACTTTAAGAGATATGGTCATTTGAAGTTGACCCTTCTACCAACTCATACGAAAACTTAGTTGGTAGAAATTCTTTGAACTTGGCTTGATGTAAAAGATCTCTTATGACTCTAAATTACATCTAATATACTTTAAATACTTAAAATTTGATCCTAGCATATGTATACAACCTAAAAGTTATTGGTCTACCTAACTTTTATAAAATCTTACATTGGAACTCAAATGCTAAGAAAGGGTTTTAGCTTAACTACGTGCTAGAGGGTTTTGTCACCTTAGATCATCTCCAATTCTACTCCCAAACTAAGAAATTGACTTTAACACCTATACTTAATTAAGAATCATCAATTAAAATCGTATATCATATGAAGAATGACTCAGTCTTAGCTTCAAAAAAATTAGGGTATTATAGGACGTCAGTATGGGACATGTACGAGTATGTAAAATGGCTGAATGAAACATGGATCAAGGTAGAATACTATCAACTCAGATAGCTCAAATCAAGAGATAAAGAACTCAATCAGGACTTCAAATGTCTATCTAAAGCAAGAATAAAGAGTAAACAATGACCCATCAATACAATCTAATCAAATCTGAATCAAATCCAATCTAATCAGAGTACTATCCATATAGAACCTATCTGAGAGTTTCTCTTATCTGACAACAATCACTTATGAGTTAGTGATTGTACAAAAATTCTGTTGATGTTGCCAAAGTCGTTTCGTACTTTCCAAGTAAAGAACGAATTGAATCCGAAATGGATCCGGTCAATCAAGTCCATTATTATTTCAAGGACTTCCAATCAAGAGGGAACATTCGATTTTCCAGTTCAATCCTCACCTATGCTTGGTGACATAGTTAATGAGTTCGAGTTAGACTTACTTTTACTTCTTTTGGTGCTTGATACTCCTTCCAAGACTCAATGCTGATAAGATAATCCATCTCAATCAATTGGATCAATTATTCTCATAAGGACTCTCAGCAATCCATCAATTCTATCAGAATCGGGCCTTTCGTCCTATTAATCATATAATCAACTCACTTCTCAAACATATCTGTCTCACCCCAAAAGGGTATCCAAGACATGGCCAGCACCCAAAGACTACTGTTAGTCCCCAAGCAAACCACTTGGCCTCATTACAACATTCAATCAATAAACTCTACAAGTTAGCAGAAGACAAAGGAAAAGTAAATTGGCACATCTTATCATCTAGTCTCAAAATAATAATAATGTAATAGAAGGCTAGTAGAATGAACTAGCTCACAATCTAACAATCAACATTCGACTCTAGTCTATGAAGCCTCTATCACTATCAGGTGGTGCCAATGACATACCCATGGCTACCTCAATCAATAATAAGCTAGTAAATGTCTAACTCTAAAGCAAGATAAAAATAACATCATGAATCTTCCGGAGTAGGGGAGGCTCACAAATCAGTTTAACATCCTAGATCCTCAACGATATGCCTGTGATGATCTCTAATCCCTATATCTGCATTATAAAATGATGCAGCGCCGAATAACATCAGTACATGAAATGTACGATATGTAAAATAGTTGAATGAAATCGAAACAGGTGGAATAATATAGAAATACCAATCAACTCAGAATAATAACAATCAATATGTGAAATGTCTATCTAAAGTAAGAATACAGAGTAGATAATTGACCCATCTAACCCATCAAACCTCATCAATCAAATCAGACTCATCTCAGAGGGACTCATCTCATCTCATCTCATCTCAACTCATAGTACTCAGTTTGGGAACTTTATGGGAGTTTCTCTTATCCCGCAATAATCACTTATGAGCCAGTGATTGTACAACAATCATATTGATGGTGCCATAGCTGTTCCGTGCTTGACAGGTAAGGAACGAATTGAAATAATAATGG
>JAPFFP010044752.1:0-12157 GCA_026153255.1 Solanum medicagineum | reverse complement strand
ATTACCTTTGAGATGGTTCTTTTGGTGGTCACAATATTGGAACTGTAGGACTGTATATGTAGCATGTGACATGTAGACAATTATACAAGACAATATGAATGAAAAGGGCACGTTACGCAATTAATGAAATGCGTATGAAATAAAACAACTCATGAACTTTATTTGGCAAACAGAACCCATGTAACTTTTGATCTAAGTGTGCATGCTGATTTCAAAGTGGGAATGCATGGAAGCCTATGAACACATGAAAGAGTGTAGACAAAACTAATAGTTGTGTCGGAGTTGGTAAGTGCCTTTATGTACCAAGGAAGGATCTATATTTCATGCCAAATAATACGAAATCAAGTGGCCTTACATACCTCGTTGTATGACCTTGTTACTATCTCGAAATAACCTTACCTTCCTTCAAATACATATCTAAAACATAGTACATGATACAACTAGTATTAGCAACCAATAGATACACTTTAAAGCCCAATCTCATAGAAAAACAACATACGGGCAGCAAGCGGACAATTATAAACCCTAGCGTATTCTTTCAACCATGTCGCCTCTAATTGGGTTTCAAAGCTGATGGGCCTTTGCTGCCCATTTTTCCCATTTCTCTTAGTTAGTTTTGGCCCAATTCACAAAGTGAGTTTTGTTGTACTTAGGTCCTTTCTCTATTATTCTTGGGCTGAAAATATAGTCCATGTATGATGCTAAAACATGGGCTAAAGTTACACCCTTAACATGGACTTTATTCATAATCAGACTTGGACAAATTCAACGTCAAGCCTCGTCTCTGTTTAGCTAGCAAATTTAAGCTAAGCAAGTAGGTATCTCACCTACTAACTTCCTAAGTCCTACAAGCACCTCATTTCTCTCACTTCATTTAAGGTCGTGATCTCCTCAATTTGACTTAAAACTTATTTACAATCAACCCTCTTCAGCATTAGACATACATATCGCTTTCTAATTTGAGATTCAAGCACTTTTAAGAATTGGCACTAATTTGAAAAGTCATATCATGTTTCGTTTGCATAATACTAGTATTGTAAGATGTGGGATGCTACAGATCCTAATAAGATGGAGGAGATTAGAAATTGGCCTAGACCTTTTACTCCATCAGACATTAGAGGGTTCTTGAGTTTGGCGGGTTGTTACTGGAGGTTTGTAAATGCTTTCTCTTCTATTGCTTCTCTTATCACTAAACTGTGACAAAAGAAGGCAAAATTTGTGTGGACCGATGAGTGTGAAAAGTGTTTCCAAGCATTAAAAGATAAGCTTGTCTCAACTCCTTTCTTGTCTCTACCGGAAGTGTTGGAAGGGTTTTTTGTATATTATTATGCCTTAGTAATTGGTTCAGGGTGTATTTTGATGCAAAGTGGAAAGGTGATAGCATATGCCTCTAGACAACTTAAGGTGCATGGGAAGAATTATCCCACCCATGATCTTGAATTTGTTGTCCTGGTATTTGGTAAGAAAATTTAGCATCGCTACTTGTATTGGGTTCATGTTGATGTGTTTACAGACTACAAGAGTCTCTAATATGTGTTCACTTAAAAAGATCTTAACTTGAGACAAATAAGGTGGTTAAAACTCCTTAAAGATTATGATATGAGTGTGTATTATCACCCCGCCAAAGCAACTGATGTGGCTGATGCTTTAAGTAGTGTGTCTATGGGTATGGCTCATGTTGATGATGGTGGCAAAGAGGTGGCTAGAGAGGTTCACCAGTTGGCTAGATTTGGGGTTAGGTTAGATGAGGTTGACAATGGTGGTGTAGTTGTTGATGGTTCTAAATTGTCCTTGATTGAATAGGTAAAGGCAAAGTAAGATCTTGACCCTCCCTCTAGAGTTGAAGGCCTTTGTGAGAGATGGTAGAGTGGAGGTTTTTTCCCAAGGAAGAGGTGGTGCCCTTAGGTACCAAGGTAAATTTTTTGTGCCAAATGTAGATGATTTGAAAGAATTTATCTTGAAGGAGGCTCATAATTCATCCTATTCCATTTACCCCGGTTCTAGAAAGATGTATAGAGACTTGAGGGAAATGTATTGTTGGAGTGGTATGAAGAGAGATATTACCAAGTTCATATCTGGATGTTATAATTGCCAACAAGTGAAGGCTGAACATCAAAGGCCAGGTGGCCTAGTCCAAGACATAGAGATTCCCACTTGGAACTGGGAAGAAATCAACATGGATTTTTTGGTTGGGTTGCCAAAGACTAGGAAACATTTTAACTCTATTTGGGTTGTTGTGGAAAGAATAACAAAGTCGGCTCCCTTCCTATGGGTCAAAACTACTTATGGTGCCGAAGATTATGCCAAGTTGTATATGCATGAGTTGGTTAGATTACATGGGTTGCCCTAGTGTATCATTTCAGATCATGGTGTTCAATTCACTTCTCACTTTTGGAGGTCCTTCCAAAGAGGTCTTTGTACCAAGGTCATGCTTAGCATGACCTTTCAACCTCAAACAGATGGTCAAACCAAGAGGACTATCCAAACTCATGAGGATATGCTTAGAGCTTGTGCTTTGGAATTTAAGGGTAGTTGGGATGAACATCTTCCACTCAATGCATTTGCGTACAACTTAGCTGCCACTCAAGCATTGGTATGGATCCTTTTGAAGCTCTTTATGGTAGGCAATGTAGATCCCTCGTTGGGTGGTTTGATGTACGGGAAATGGCTTTGCTAGATCCAGATTTGGTCATGGAAGCCTTGGAGAAGGCGAGGTTGATTAGGTAGAGATTAAAAATAGCCAAAGTAGACAAAAGTCCTACTCTGATGTTAGGTGAAGAGATCTTGAGTTTAAGGTTTGTGATTGGGTTTACTTGAATGTCTCAACCCATGAAGGGTGTGGTTTGATTTGGCAAGAAGGTGATTTTAAGCCCAATGTTTATGGGTCCTTATAGAGTTTGAGGAGGATTGGTAAGGTTGCATATGAGTTGGAGTTGCCTACGGAGATGAATATTATTCCCTTGCTACAGAAAGTGTGTCGGTGACCCAAGTGCTATAGTACTCTTGGATGTTATAGGTGTTGTAAAAGATAATTTGACTTATGATGAGGTCCCGGTGGACATTTTGGATAGACAGGTGAAGAGGTTGAGGAACAAAGATGTAGATTCCGTCAAGTTCCTTTGGAGGAACCAACAAGTTGAAAGTTCCACATGGGAAGCCAAGGCAGACATGATAAAGAGATATCCATATCTCTTCCACTCTACTCAAGCTGAAGGTATGAATTTAAGTCCCCTATATGAATTAAAGTCTTATATTTCAGCCCTTATATCATTTTGAATGCATTCATGTTTATGTTGACAAGTTTATGGTGATTTTTGACATTCATATTGAGATTTTTGGAAATGGTGTCTAAGTTACATTCATGTAGGGCTGAAATCTTCATTACTTCTCTTATATATGATTCATTGACATACGGGGATGAATGTTCCCAAGGGGGATATATTGAAACGCTCCAAAAAT
Organism: Solanum medicagineum; assembly: GCA_026153255.1. Lineage (NCBI taxonomy): Eukaryota > Viridiplantae > Streptophyta > Magnoliopsida > Solanales > Solanaceae > Solanum > Solanum medicagineum. The sequence goes on along the minus strand of JAPFFP010044752.1, from coordinate 8,698 downwards.
GTGCTTCGAAAATCCCCATAATTGTAATTTCCATATATCTAAAGATTCGTGCGTGATATCAAAAATCTGACTTCATATTCGTGATTGTGGGGAAACATTGAGTGAGAGATAGGTATAACCCCGATTTTAGAGGACTCGTAGTGAAAAATAATTTTTGCAAAATTCAAATTCTAGTAGCCATCCGTGCCCTAGCTGCGAAGCGCTAGGGGCACGGATCAGTGTTGGAATGCCTTTTGTAATGGGCCCGCATCGCGCCTGTGATGCGGACCAGTACAGTTTTTTGTTTACTTTCTAATTCGGCCTAATGGACTTGGGGTCATAGCCCCATGTCCAATTATGCGTGAAAAAAACACCTATACTTAGCCCGTTTTTAAATCTATATCACTCAAGACACTCTCAAAACCCTCTTCAAGACATAACCAAATATCTCATCCAAATTTTAATGTCCCAAGCTTAAATCCGGATCTCAAGAGCTCCATTCAAGCTTCAGGTCTCCTTCAAATCTACATCAAGAAAACCCAAGTTTCAGGCATATGGGTTTCACCCATTGGGTCCTTTCACCCATGGAGCCCAATCTTCCTTTTTATGAGAATTGTTTGTTTTCAAGTTGTACCTCCTATCGGCATCTTTTATTATGGATTTTTATTACAAATTATGTTGGAGTTTTATGAAATGTTGATTGAATATGCTTGTTTGTCTATTTCAAGCTTATACTATGAATTGGTTTGGTCTATTGATACTATATATGTTTTGAGCTATGAAACTATGATCTATTATGAGATTTGATAATAGATTTCAAGGTATCATACATGAGGGTGTTACAATGTGTTGGTGGGTTGATTTACATTGAGTTTTGTCATATTATTTTACTCTTGAATTGCATGTTTCTGAACTAGAATTGCACACCCACCAAGTGTTTGACAAATTTCTTGACAAGGATTCTCAAGTTATTGATGAACTACTACATGGTTTATGAGCCAAGTGACTTTATGATGATTAAGGGATTGTATATATGCAATTAATTCATGAAGAGTATCTATAGTGTTGCAAGTTGACCACATCTTGTTGGGTGGTGACATGCCCATATTGCCATGTTGAGGGGTAGATACCTCAACTTAACCTTTTTAAAGGGTGACATCCCCATACTACCATGTTTAGTGGTAAATACCTCGACCACCTTATTGGGGGGTGACATGCCCATATTACCACGTTGAGGGGTAGATTGCCACGACCACCTCATCGAGGGGGTGACATACCACGGGTTCTAAGTAGTTGTTGCTCTATCTATGATTATGGTCTCTTCCCACACATGTAATCTATATTTGCAATTTATATAATTAACAAGCATGTTTTACCTCAAACACTGATCATGCATGCCATATTGATATTATACTTGTCAATTGCTTATGATTATGTATTTTGAATATGTTGGCTATTTCTTGTTGCATTGCATCCTACATACTTTACATTAAAATGTGCTAACCCATACTCTATGCCTACATGATGTTACCTTGTACGAATCGGAGCACCTCTAGATCATCATCCATGTGGCTAGTTTTGTCATTTCGGAAGAGAAGCTTTGGTGAGTCCTCAAGTACGGGGATACTAGCTATGCTACCCTTACTATTTGATGTCTCCTTATGTTGAACATTTGATACTATGTGGGTGAGCCTGGAAAGTGTCTTGGCCCCTGCTCCAATCTTTATTAGAGGTCTTGTCATCTAAAGGCTTATCCTAAGCTTTCTTCTCAGAGCCTCAATCTCAGCACGTCTTCCTTTTGAGGCCATAATACCTGAAACATAAATATAAGAACACCATAATTAGCCATATGAATCAAGAAATGGTATGCAACAAGTTATCTGAGTCTGTTGTAGAAAGGCTCTATGAAAGCCCCTTTACGAGTGGTAGTGAGCACTACGAGTCGTAAAGTGCTCTCGTAGCCTGGAAAGTGTCTTGTCAGCTGAAGGCTCATCCTAAGCTTTCTCCTCAGAGCCTCAATCTCAGCACGTCTTTCTTTCGAGGCCATAATACCTAAAACATAAACATAAGAACACCATGATTAGCCCTATGAATCAAGAAATGGTATGCAACAAGTTATCTGAGTCAGTTGTAGAAAGGCTCTATGAAAGCCCCTTTACGTGTGGTAGTGAGCACTACGAGTCATAAAGTGCTCTCGTAGACCAGTGATTCAGAACAATTTTTGTCACTTGAAAAGTCTATGAAACAGATACGACTCCTAAAGTGGCTTACGAGTCATAGACTGGGTAGTAGAGAACTCCAGTGAATAATTAGATTTAGGCAGGGGTCTACGAGTTGCAAAATGATTTAGGACTCATAGAACGTCTCGTCCTATGGAAAGTTAGAAACATCAAGTCTCTGGGATTTCCTATGAGCGGCAATTATGACTCATAGATTACTCTACGGGTCGTTAAAGGAACTCATGGACCAAAAATCTCAGTCACCTAAGTTTCTAAGTCTATCACACGAAACCCAAAAGACATTTTCACCAATTGAATAGCAACATCAGGAGCAATAACACAAGCACCCACAAGATTATCACATCACCACCAACCCCAAACATTCTTTAAGCAAACACAACCCATCGAAAATTATTAAGCATGGAATAACCTATCTTTCCAACTGATGACCCACACAAAATCATATTCCCATGCCAATACCCACCAACTCATAATTATAAATCATGCAATATCATTCAATCAAACATGGGTGATGATTAATAGGCATAGCAATCAATAATCAATAAAGTCAAAACACCCAATTCTAGACCCAAACAATCAAATTAATAAAGAGCAACCAAATTCAAAATTCACAATTCAAATTCAAACCAAAAATTAGATGTTTAAACACCATATTCATCATAATCAACAAATCAATCAATTAAGGACAAAGAAAATTAAGGGTTAAAACTAAACTGAAAATTCACCAAGAATGGAGATGAATTGGAAGAATAGAGAGAAGGTGAATAATCATAAAACCCTAGGTTGGCTAGAATTCTTATAGAAAAAGTGAATGAAGGTGATCAGAAAGTAGTAGGAAAAATAAAGGGAAGGGGAAGCTTGGTTGATTTGGCAAATTTATGTCAAATAGGGGTCAAATTAATTTGATCCCAGCTTTTTATATTAAACTGAGTCAACTGATTAAATGACTAGACCTGAGTCTACGAAACCCTGATTACGAGTCATAGATGGATGGACGAGTCATAAGTCATGGTTTCGTAAACCCTCAACACTTAGAAAAATATCGAAAACATACCTGAGGTCCACGAACTCTATTCACGATCCGTATGTTGATCTAAGAATCATAAAGTTGGCTCATGATTGGATTGCACAATTTTCTTGCACTACGACTCGTAGTCTAGGCCTCCAGTTGTTGATCCAAAGTTTGGGCTCTCTGTTTCTTGCTACGGGTGCACCTATACGAGTTGTACTAAGACGTATGACTCATAGGGTGGCCTCGTAGGGTTGACCTCCACTTAGCAGATTTCTAATTTTTGATCTTGTGTTCTTGCTACGATAACACCCTCCGACTCATGGCTTGGGTTACTACACGTAGGTTAACTCGTATGTCCTATGCTTCAGCAAAATCTGCAATTTTCTTCCAAAATCTTGCCAACCTAACTTTTGTGCAACAATAACACAAAAACACATAAATACCATAAAAAGTCGCATTAAGAACTCACAAAATCCCTTGTTTTAGGCATCAAATGTGTTGTACTTTGACAGCACATCGACACCCTCAACTTAGAATTGTTGCTTGTCCTCAAGCAACGACTCAATTTACGCAGACAATGAGAAATACATAGTAGCTCTACCAATGGCATATACATCATTCATTCTAATCCAGGTACCCAATAGTCATTTTCAAAACTAGATTGCTAAGCTACAAAAACGTGATGATGAATCTTCAACCCAATTATGATAAGCTAAGGGGCATCAACCATCTATAATCACTGCTATAGCCATATGCTAATCAATTAGTGCAAATTCCCTCAAAAACAAAATAGTCCCTCTTACTCACTAAAAAAGCATTTAGAATTGAAGGACTCAGGAAGCATTCTCACTCTCACAAATGAAATTCATGCAAAATGACTAACACGATAGGCTTTCCTCTATACTCATCTTGCAGCTTGGTGATAAAGTGGATTTGGATCACTTTAGGACTTAATGGCTTGTAACATAGGTTCAGGGGGCTTTGGTATGGCATTTTAGGCAAGTAGTGACTAAAATATATCCTTGAACCATGTTTACCAACACTTTTGCCTTCATAACCGATTTTCACTAAGTCGACCCTTATTCTACTGTTTCAAGCTTTTCCCGAGTGCTTTCTTTCTATTTTCAGCTATGCCTTATTTTTGAACTCAATTCTTGCTACTTTTTCTCATTTCAAGGCACTTTTGATCTCTTTTTTTACTGCTCGGGCTGATGATTTTTCATTCTTTCCTTATTTCCCAACTAACCACCTCATTGTTTTACTTTACCACAATAAGGGTCACCCTCAACTTAGGCTTTTAGCATATGGTGAAGTACATAATATCTATTCCCCAAACTAGGGCCATAATTTGTACCTACCCTCAACTTAGTCTTTTAGCCTCAATTAAAGTTCACATGTTCAAGGATAGACTAGGGCCGATATCAAGGTATTTCATCAAACAAGGTTAAGCAAGTAAGGTGTCAAGAAAGCATGAGTGCATGAGAAGCTCAAAAATTTGGAACAAGGGATTCACTCACTCATTTGGTAGGTCATTTAGGCTAAAAATGGGTCCACTAAAAGAACAAAGCCCTGAGATCCTTTCCAAATCAACCACATCACCAAACCAATTTAAAAGTAATAAGGCAAGTTCTGAGTCTATACATAATACATGAATACAACAAAATAGGCTCATAACACACATGGCATTGCACCCACAATCAAGTATAGACTCACAGGTCCTACTTCCATCCTCAACTTACCTTCATATTATTGGAATAAACATTGCGAGATACTCAAACATGCATGAATGCATCAACAACCACAATCTAAAAATTTTAAGGGTACCCAGGTTTTCATCAAAATTTAAAAAGCATTTTAAAGACTATGTATATGCCAATAGATAACACTACTATGTATCCACAAAGTATCTACACTACCTAAAACATGTAGGTTCAATAGTAAAGTAAAAATTCACATGGAAAAAGAAACACAGCAAGAAAACTTTTGGATCAAAAGTAGGGGAAGTTATGGACTCGAGGCTACTCAGACTTCACCTTAACCCATAACTTCCCACACCCCACCAAAATAGAATACTTTGTCCTAAAAGTAAAGTCAAGAATGAAAAACCAAACATGATAACATATATATATATATATACACACACACATACATACATACATACATACATACATACATACATACATTAAAAACAAAAAACTAATATCCAAAATATAAGTTAAAATAACATCTTACATAAAAATATTTAAATAAATCCAGAAACCAACATAATAAAAAGATTGCCTAACAGAAGGAACAAAGTATCAATAAACAAAAGACAAGAACTGGGGTCAAAAGGGTCAAACATCATGGTGCTCAAGCACTGGTATCAGTCTGGTCCGCAGGTCCTGGGTCACGACCTTCTCCTAAGCAATCTAGGTCGCAGTTGTACATGAGCTACCCTCTCCATGTGAAGGCTGCTACTCCCTATCTCTTTGTATGGCCACCAATAGGATCGACTCCTACACTACTTTCTCTGGTATCAGCTCCTCCACTGGGGATGTTGGGTCAAAAGGTCTAGGCCTCTTCTGGCTTAACTCTAGGTCATTTGTCTCGAGGGGCCCCTTCCCATAAGCATGTGGGCGGTTAGCTAGCTAGTCAAACGCCTCGTCACCCTTCGGTGCCACCTCTGGGAATGCAACTGGGGTTGCTATATATTCAATAGGTTGACCTTAAACTTGGCCAACTTCTGTGTCACTACACTCGTGTTGGAGGGCCGAGCACCCTTAAGCCTCCATTGGACTCTCACCTCCAAATCATCAACCCAGGTATCCACCATTGTAACTCTCTCATAAACCAACTCATGAATGAATGCATTTATCCTCTCCTATGAGTCACTTACGATCTGGTTGACCCAAGGTTTGACTTGTGCTGCTAAAGCCTGTATCCTTGACTCTGCTGTAGCCACCTTGCATAATATTCCCTGAAAAGCAATAGTAGAGATAATAGAGTCAACCTGTAATGCAGATGCTACTACTGCTAGAGTACTGGAAGACAGCATGGACTCAATCTCAATAGCTGGTGTAGCTCTATAGCTATTGGAGTAGTACTGGTGGTAGCTGGAGTCAAACCCTGAGTCTGAGGCTCAATTGGGAATGGATTTGGGATAGCCGAAAGAGCTGCACGAGTTAGGCCACTGGGTTCTCATCAGCCTTTATCAGGTTGGGATCCATAGTGTGTGTGGCCTTGATATACTAGTCCAGATGGGGGTGTATAGGAACACCTGCTGCACTGCACCATCGATTTATCAAAATAGGGAATGGCAGTGAGGTGTTTGTCCGGACGGTGGACTTGTGAATCTGTTCGGAGATAATTCGGGCCCAATCTATCTCATAACTAGCTAGAATGCTGGCTAATAACACAACTCGCTCCAATGTGATCACATTATCCATGAAAGTAGGACGGATACGCCAACAGATAATGGACCACCAAAACTTGGCCCGAAAAGAGAGGTGGGCTTTAACTATTGGATCTGCGTGGTTTGTAAACCACATTTGCTTAAACCCTTCCTTTCATTTTTGTCTAGATATCCACTTAGCAGCTCAGTGTTGGCCTCAACATCTTTTCACTCACCGCTCTCCTCATTTTATCGATACGACTACCATACTCTACGGTGGGCTAAGGCACTTGTAATACCCCACATTTTATATGTATTAATTATATGTGAATAAATCATATTATGGATTGGTCAAAGCAGCATGAATTCTTGAAAGTGCTTGATTGTTGAGTTAACGGGTAATATAGGCGTCTAACGCTTAAGAGGAGCATGTGTATATGTGCTTTATGTCAAAATGAGGATATCACAACCCTAAAGAAAGTAAGAAAATTAAGGTGTTTGTATGAATTAATAATCTAGTAGGTGAGTTACCTACTTGCTTAGCTTGAATGTGCTAGCTAAACGGAGACGAGGTTCGACGTTAAATTTGTCCAAGTCCAATTATGAATAAAGTTTGTGTTAATGTTGTAACTTTAGCTTATGTTTTTACATCATAGGTGGACTTAATTTTCTATTTGGGAAGCATAGAAAATGCGACCAAGCCCATCCCAATTCATTGGTAATTTTGGCCCAAAGTAACTAAAGGAAAATGTGAAGAATGGGCAACAAAAGGCCCTTCAGATTTGGAACCAAATTAGGCTCAATTTTGAAGTCCAAGTTGCTGTCTCACCAACCTTATTATTTGTGGTATTAAGTGGTCTTATATGGTCAAAAGTACCAAGTAAAATTCGTCCAAATGAGGCCCTTTAAGAGCGGATTATTAGCGGCAAATTTCAGTCTCCATTTAGACTTAGAAAAATTTCAGCTTTCCCCATTTTCTCTCTTCACGTTTCTTGACCTAGCAGCAGCAGCCAAAGGATCTCTTAGGCTTCATAAGGAGTTGATCAACTTTGAGGATAAAGGTAAGTGGTTATAACTGTGCTTTTGGTAAAGTTTCTTCGTAAGAAACAAGAAGTATATGATGATATGTTATGCTGAAAATTCTGGACAGCATGTGTCAAGAAAATTGCTGCACTCTTTTCTTTTATTTTAGTGATTTCTAAATGGTGTGTGGGCTGTGTTATGAAGAGAATTTGATGTTCTTAACATTGTTTGAGTTATATATATATACCTAAGGTTGCTGCCCAGATATTGGTTTCCTTTAACAAATGAGTTTTATTGTGCTATCTTAAGTATGATGTTGGTTGGAAGTTGTGGCCTGTTGGATTTAAAGCTATTAGCTCATGTCCTTAATGAATTCTTGGGTGGTGTTATAAGATTGTATTATCACTGTTGGTATGTGTAAATGTTGTTGGAATAGTTTGGTTAGAGTTGGAAAAGGTTTGGAATTGTCGTCGTCGAAATGTAGCGAAGGTGGGAGTAATGTTATTCTGTCCATTTATAAGTTGTATAGAATTGTAGTATGTTATTCCACGGCTTACCCCTGATTTGGGACTGTTTTTGGACTATATTACGACTGGTTTTATGTGGTAAAATCATTGGAGATAATTTTTCTAAATTTAAAACAATTCCGAGATTGTTGACGTCGAGGTGTGGTGAGAGGATATATCGTTGTGACGCTTGTTTGTATGTTGTGAAGAATTGTTGTGTGTTGTGTTTTATGGGCTGTAGTGGAACTGTTAAGAGACTAAAAATAAGATGTACATGGCATGTACACAAGAGTGGTTGTTAGAAAATATATTTATAAGCAAAAAGGTTGAAACAATGTCTTTGCGTCACTAATTGAAAGCTTGCTGTCCGGGTGTTCATTTTTTTGATATTGGACTACCTAGAAGTGTTGTGTTGCTGCTAATACTAGTTTTGTTGCTTAATATGGTGTAAATACATATCTGAGGGAAAAGCATTCACTCCAAGGTAATAACGAGGTCATACAACGAGGTATGTAAGGCTATTTGATTTCGTATCACTTGGCATGAAACATAGACCCTTCGGTAA
>JAPFFP010044751.1:0-12159 GCA_026153255.1 Solanum medicagineum | reverse complement strand
CCGATCGCCCTCCCCCTCTTCATCCTACTAATAGCCCGTCTTACCTCCTCAACTCTGAACCGCCTGCAATATCCAAATCACGATGATTTTCGGAGGTTGCCAACTCACCCAGCTCAATATCCCTATCTCCTTTTTCATTTAATAGCTTATGGAAGTAAGCTTGCCACCTTAATTTAATGGAGGTGTCATCCACTAACACCTCACCCTCTTTATCCTTGATGCACTTCACCTGGTCCAAGTCGCGAGCTTTCCTTTCTCTTACTTTAGCAAGCCTATACAATCTCTTTTCCCTGCCTTTATCACTTAACTCTTCATAAAGGCGCTCAAACGCAGCTAATTTAGCATTCGTCACTGCCATCTTAGCTTCAGACTTGGCTGTCTTATAGATTACCTTAAGCTTTTGCTTTTCCTCCTCATCTCTACACTCTAACCACTCTGTGTAAGTGACTTTCTTATCTTTCACTTTACCTTGGACTTCATCATTCCACCACCAATCACCTTGACGTCCACCGAAGATCCCTCTCGACACCCCTAGGACCTCGGTAGCTACCTTTCTTATATAACCAGCAGTCGAGTCCCACATACTGTTCACATCGCCTTCACTACTCCATGCCTCTAAGTTTCTCAACTTTTCTTCCATCTCGCGAGAAAGGGCAGGAATAAGGCCTCCCCATCTAATTCTAGGTTGGGCATACATAACCTTCTTCTTCTTTTCTCTGGTGAAAGAGGGCAAAGTAGAGGTTTTCTCCCAAGGGGGAGATGGTGCCCTTAGGTACCAAGGTAGGTTATGTATGCCTTGTATTGATGGTTTGAGGGAGAAGATCGTTGATGAGTCCCACAATTCTTCTTATTCTATCCAGCCCAGGTCCGCCAAAATGTATAGAGATTTGAGGGAGGTGTATTAGTGGGGAGGCATGAAGAGGGACATTTCCAAATTCGTTTTCGGTTGCCATAGTTGTCAACAATTCAAAGCCAAACATCAAAGCTCGGGTGGACTAACCCAAGACTTAGAGATCCCCACTTTGAAGTGTGAGGTGATTAAAATGGATTCTGTGGTTGGGTTTCCCAAGACTAAAAAATGTTTTGATTCCATTTGGGTGGTGGTTGATAGGATGACGAAATCAACCCACTTTCTACCGGCTAAGACCACATATGGGGCTGAAGAGTATGCAAGGTTGTACATCTATGAGTTAGTGAGGTTGCATGGGCTTCCTTTGTCTATCATATCGGATCATGGTTCACAATTCACTTCACACTTTTGGAAAACCTTTTTCAAACGGATCTTGGTACAAAAGTTCACCTTAGTATGACTTCCCACCCTCAAATAGATGGCCAAGCCGAAAGGACAATTCAAACCCTTGAAGATATGCTTAGAGCATGTGTATTAGAGTTGAGTGGTAGTTGGGATGACCAGCTTCCTTTGATTGAGTTTGCATACAATAATAGATGTCACTCTAGCATCGGTATGGATCCTTTTGAGCTCTCTACGGGAGACGTTGTATATCACCGGTAGGTTGGTTTGAGGTTGGAAAGGTGGATTTATTGCGACCAAGTCTTGTTATGAAGGCTCTTGAGAAGGTTAGGGTAATTAGGGAAAGATTGAAGACAACCCAAAGTCATCAAAAATCCAATGCCAATGTGAGAAGAAGAGACCTTTAATTCAAAGTTGGTGATTGGGTTCATTTGAAAGTTTCTCCAATGAAGGTGGTCCATTTGGTAAAAAGGGGAAGTTGAGTCCAAGATATGTTGGTCCTTATGAGGTCTTGAAGATGGTTGGCAAGGTAGCTTATGACTTGAAGTTGCCTAGTGAAATCAATTTGGTTCATCCGGTGTTCCATGTCTCTATGTTGAGAAAATGCATTGGTGATCCCAGTACTATTGTGCCTCTTGATGTTGTGGGTGTTGTCGAGGATAACTTGACCTATAAGGAACACTCCTTTTCAGGTTTATGATAGGCAACTGAAGAGATTGAGGAACAAGGAGGTGGCATCTGTTAAGGTCCTTCGAAGGAACCAACAAGTTGAGAGTGCTACATGGGAGGCCGAGGCGGACATGCAAAAGAGGTATCCTTATCTCTTCCACTCCACTCAAGCCTAAGGTACCAATTCTAAGTCCCCTATGTGATTTCAAGTCTTATATATCAGCCCCTATGTCATTCATATGCATTCATCATTAAGTTGACAAATCTATGATGATTTTATACTTATGTTGAGATTTTGAAAATCATGCTTAAATGTAATGTTGCATTCTTGTTAGGGTTGATTTGTTCATGATTACTCTTGTCTTGTACGTCTCTTTTATATTCGGGGACGAATGTTCCCAAGGGAGAGATATTTAAATGAACCCAAAAAGGTGCTCGAAAATGTGCCTCGAAATGCCCAGAATTTCAGATTCCATATATCTCAAAATCCATGCGCGATATCAAAAGTCCAACTTCATACTCTTGTTCAGGGGGTCAAAATGTGGGAGAAAAAGTGTCTAACCCCGATTTAACAGCAAAGGATAGCAATTTAAATTTTCATAATTTTTCTAATCTACAATCAATCTGCAATTGCACCATGATGCGCAGCTATCGCGGACGTATGTTAATTTGACCTCCTCGACAGGTCCACATAGCGAACTAGACGTGGCCTATATATTTTATTGCCGATGATTTCTATCTTGGTCCAAGGATTTTAGGTCTTGGGCCTAAGTGTTCCCAACCTTGTTTTTACCTATACTAAGCCTTATTTCACCCTAATATCATCCAAAACATTCCCCAATACTCACTAAAGCCTCATAGCATATCATTACACATCCTTGGTCAACGGAAGCAATTAAAATGACGATAAGAGATAAATGGAAACAAGGGGAAATTGGGACTAAGGACAATCCTTATATTATAAACACCATGAGTCAATAGAGTCAAGCTCATAGTATAGATACATAACATGTCCAACAACACCTCTACTACATAGATAAGAGGGGGGCTAAGACAAAGAAGCCGGACTCACCCTCATAGTCAATGCATAAGTCAAAGATAATGTCATAATACATAAAAAGAGATCATAAGTAACGTCTCCGAAATAGAGGACTTACTAACAAGCTTGAGTGAAACCGTGCTAGCCACGTCAGTGGAGATGCTCAAGCGGGGCTCCGGTTCTTACATTGTGATATCATGTAGGCATAGAGTATGCATTAGTATATTAGAATGTACTAAGTACGTAAGATGCAATGCAACAAGAGATAGCCAATAATCAAAATGCATAATCATAGAAAGAAATAGTACATTATCAGCATGGCATGCATGAACAATGCTTAAGGTAAAACACGCTTGGAAATCATGATCAAGGAATGTAACTCATTATGAAATACATACTCAACCATTTCATACCAATCTTCATGAAATGGACCAAATGACCCCCACTCACCTTGTGGTATAACGTTTTTGGAGAGTATTACCAATACCCCTATCCTATGACATAGTCTCTTTGGTAGATAGTATAAGACGTCCCGTGCTTTATGATAAAATCTTTTTGGTAGGAACCGTGATTCGTTCTACCTTACGGCATGGCCTTTTTGATAGACTGTCCACAACTTACGATATCATCTTTTCGGTGGGAACCATTAGTATTTATACCTTACAATAGGGGTCCATACCTTTCGATATGATCTTTTCTGTGGGAACTGTTAGTTATTCTAACTTATGGCACGGCCTTTTCAGTAGGGTGTCCATAGCTTATGATAGGATCTTTTCGATAGGAACTATTAGTTATTCTACCTTATGGCATGATCTTTTTGGTAGGGTGTCCATACCTTATGGTAAGATCTTTTTGATAGGAACTATTAGTTATTCTACCTTATGGCATGACCTTTTTGGTAGGGTGTTGATACCTTATGATATGATCTTTTCGGTAGGAACTATTAGTTATTCTACCTTACGGCATGGCCTTTTGGTAGAGATCATAGAACTAGCTCATTACAACATTTCATTTCAAAGAACAAGGGAAGACCTTCTCCATTTTCTCAGGAGCACAACAAACATGGAAACCTAACAATCTACTTGCAACACCATAGGTAATCTTTCATGAAAGTTACTTATATAAACATTCCTATCATCGTCATATAGTTATCATATACATACATTACTTCCATAATCATTTCATCATCATATAATATCATATGGTCATTCAACTCATAAGACATGCATTAGACCTTTATTTCCTCGAGAAACTATAACCGGACATTTTATCAAACACTTAGCGGTGTGTAATGGAGGTACAAGACCATACAATTTACAGATGAAATCATGCAAGCACATACATCCTAAAACCATCAATCAACACCTTGCAACACCCTCAAGCAATATACACCAAAACCCCTCATCAAAACGTACAATAGATCCAAGATTTATACCTAAAAACATAGTAAAACAATCACAACATCACATAGCTTTAACATAGTTCATGGACATGTTCATACTAGTAAACCCATTTGTAAAATAAACCTTAAATCATGCAATTGAGTAAAAAGGAGATTAAGGCAACCATGGGTTAAAGGACCCAATTTTAGAAACCCACATATCTTAGCTTTGGAGAGTTTCTTGAGGAAGACTTGAAATGGAGGACTCAAGCTTGAATGAAATCCCTAGATCCGGAAAGAGATTAGAACACTTGAATTTTGAGGAGGACTTGGGGGTTGACTTGATTTCCTTGAATTCCCATAAGACTTCTTGAAAGCCTTGAGAATGAATGGAGAATTTGCTGATGATTGGAGACGATTTTGAGAGATTTTTTGTTTGTATTTAGGGCTCAAAACGGCAATAAAATGAGGGATTTTCGTGTTTATAAGTATAGTGTTGTTACTTAATTGCCCTGGAGTAAAAAGAACAATCTTTTGGGAAGTTTTTGAACTAGTCTGGGTCAGGTTCGGTTCACGAACAACTGCTGTTTTACGAAGTTTCACTAAAAATTATTTTTCTTGGCACAGACAAAGTATACCTTGTAGGTACTCGTTCTCCCACACAATTCTTCCCTCTAAGCAAGAGTATGAGGTCGGATTTGTGAAATTCTGCATGGATTTTGAGATATTGAAAAAAATGCATCATAGGGTCTTTCCAAGCTACGTGAAGGGGTGTTTAAATATCCCCGATGTTAGTTGTAGGGGAATTAAGATTATCGGGGCATTCCTAGGAAAGTGCGGGGTGTTTCAATATCTCCCCCTTGGGAACATTCGTCCCCAAATGTCGAAGAAATGTACATAAGAAGAGTAATCATGAACAAATCAATCCCATTAAGAATGCAATAATGAACTTAAACACCACTTCAAAAATCTCAACCCAAGTGTCAAAAATCGTCATGAACTTGTTAACATAAATGTGAATGCATGCAAATGACATAGGAGCTGAAACATAATACTTGAAATCACAAAAAGGGATTTGGCATGTTATCATAAGCTTGAATAGAATGAAAGAAATACTGATATTGCTTCTCTATGTCCGCACCGGCTCCCCCAGAAACACAAATAGATAGATGACCCTTCCAAAGGGCCTTGGCGAACACCATACCATTAAATTAAATCTCCACTCACTCATCCAACACCTCCACCAGGACCTTCTCCTGAGCCATCTTATCCTCCATATCACCCACTACCCACAGCTCAAATGTCAACCTTAAATACACCTAACCCACTTTGTACCATAACCTCCATCTCCCCCTTGGGAGACAACCTCCACTCTTTCATTCTCTCACCCAAATCTTCCATCTCTAATAAGTTAAAAAGGAAGGCCTTGCCTAATCTAGATCTTAACACAAGAAAATTAGGAACCACCAAGAATGCTACACTACCATGCTCAACTTCCCTCAACCTAACTTCCAATCTAACTAACCAATGGACCCCACTAGTCTCCTCTTTGCCACCATCAATAACACATGCTAGGCTACCTAGAGCACCGACCGCAACATTAGCCTTACCAGGGAATTGATGCACACTCATCTCATGATCCTTAAGGAGTTCTAACCAACTTCTTGTTACCCTCAACTCACAACTATCATAATTAGCAAACAACCCCTCACATCCCAAGACTTGCGACACTACACCCAAATGGTTCATAAGCTCTAACTAAATCAATGCTCCACCACTAGAGGCCACCAAAAACATGCCAAGGTAGGGTTTTAAGACCCTATTCATTTCTCCATGTCCGCACCGGCTCCCCCAGAAACACAAATGGATAGATGACCCTTCCAAAGGGCCTTGGCGAACACCATACCATTAAATTAAATCTCCACTCACTCATCCAACACCTCCACCAGGACCTTCTCCTGAGCCATCTTATCCTCCATATCACCCACTACCCACAGCTCAAATGTCAACCTTAAATACACCTAACCCACTTTGTACCATAACCTCCATCTCCCCCTTGGGAGACAACCTCCACTCTTTCATTCTCTCACCCAAATCTTCCATCTCTAATAAGTTAAAAAGGAAGGCCTTGCCTAATCTAGATCTTAACACAAGAAAATTAGGAACCACCAAGAATGCTACACTACCATGCTCAACTTCCCTCAACCTAACTTCCAATCTAACTAACCAATGGACCCCACTAGTCTCCTCTTTGCCACCATCAATAACACATGCTAGGCTACCTAGAGCACCGACCGCAACATTAGCCTTACCAGGGAATTGATGCACACTCATCTCATGATCCTTAAGGAGTTCTAACCAACTTCTTGTTACCCTCAACTCACAACTATCATAATTAGCAAACAACCCCTCACATCCCAAGACTTGCGACACTACACCCAAATGGTTCATAAGCTCTAACTAAATCAATGCTCCACCACTAGAGGCCACCAAAAACATGCTAAGGTAGGGTTTTAAGACCCTATTCAATAGACCCATAAACACAACCAGTGCATAAGTCAACCAACAAATCCACCAATATTCGAAATGCCCCTTCGTAATCCGAGAGGATACTTAGGGATATCACCTACCCTCATCCACACTTGGGAACAAAACTTGAACCTCAAATCTATCTTAGAGAAGTGACTTAGCCATTGTAGTTGACCAAATAGATCGACCAACCCTACCCTACACATTACAACCTTATGGGTCCTGCACTTATTGAAAGCATGTAAGCAAATAGCCAAACCTCCTAAAGACCACCAACACATCAAGCTAAGTTCAACCAAGATCACAAAACAAGACTTCTATGCAATAAGAACATAGGACAACCCTTATATAACCCTTCTAGCCACTATAGACTCATGCAACCATCCGGGACACACATATGTATCATATTAGCACGAAGGAATAACACAAAGAATAGCAACTGCCTGACCTATCAAATCACCCTACTCAAAACGTCAGTCACAACATTGCCCTTACTTAGGGTCAGCTAAGTCATAGGAGAAGCAATAGAAGGGACCTATTTACCAACTGCAGTAATAGCTCCCTAAGTCTAAGAAACTCATAATATCCGATGAAGTCAAGGTCTAAGCTAATCTCTAATCACTTTTGTCTTACTAGCATCCACCATAATACCATCACCCGACACAACACAACCTAGAAAGGCAACTTCTTACAACCAAAATTCCTATTACTCCTATTTAGCATCCATCTTTCCTCCTTAAACTTTGTAGTACTACCCTCAAATGACTCACTTGCACTTCCTCACTTAGGGAAACGAACCATCATACCAAAACCAACATAAAAATAATAGAGCAGGGACTGAAGATCTTATTCATGAGACTTATAGGCACAGCCGGTACACTAGTAAAACCAAAAGACACTACCCCAAATTCAAAATATCAAAAAGGACTCTCAAGAACTCATTGATTATCGGAAACATCTCAATAGAAAATACCTTAGGTTCTACACTCCTAACTCTTTCAAGATGATGAATGCAACCCTTAGGGATCAATTATACCTTAAGACAAGAAATGGACCTACCTCCTTTACTACCACCTGACAACCTCCCACTCAAAGACGGGTTCACAGGAAAGACGGGTTCACAGGGAGTTGGATTCTAACTCTACGGGTTCTACCATCCATGATGACAAAACATACATGCAACAATTCCATCTCAAGTATGACATCAATTCCACCACATCTACTCCAACATGCCACAAGGCAAGACTTATTGTAATACAAACCCGGATCAACACCTATGCACCTTCCAGATATAATACACTCAACAAAAAGGATAGACACCAAAGGTTCATATAACAACTCAAGACACACAAGAAGTCCACAAGCAACAAAAAGTAATAATGAAAGGAATAATGAAACTCGGATCCATCAAAAATCAAAACCTTCAATTTACCTTGCTTCACCTTCCTCCTTGAAGCTGCATGGTCAACTAGAAGAGCTAAGAACAATAGTTAGGGGGGAAAACTTACTCCAACTCTATACCATGACTTAGAATATGAAGAAGGGAGACATTTCCTAAAACGTCTCATAGCCTCCTACTCATAGTTTTGGTGCATAACATAACTATGATTAAGACTCTAATTGACGCAGTGTGTTGGACTTTGAGGATCTAACAACATATTGGTCTAATACCACCATTGCCATGACCCAAGCCTATGGCCTAGACGTGATCAGGGAATGGGGAACCTAAAGGAACCCCAAAGAAGCCTCATAGCATATCATTACACATCCTTAGTCCCGGAAGTAATTAGAATGATAATAAGAGATAAATGTAAACAACGGGAAATTGGGACTAAGGAGAAACTTCCATATCCTAAACATCAAGAGTCAATAGAATAAAGCTCATAGCATAGATACATAACATGTCCAACAACATCTCTACTATATAGATAAGAGCGGGGGAAAAGACAAAGTAACCAGGCTCACCCTCATAGTTAATACATAACTCAAAGAGAAAGTCATAATACATAAAAAGAGATCATAAGTAGTGTCCCCGAAATGGAGATACTCAAGCGGGGCTCCAGATCCTACATGGTGATATCATGTAGGCATAGAGTATGCGCTAGTACATTAGAATGTACCAAGTATATAGGAAGCAATACAACAAGAGATAGGCACTAATCAAAATGTATAATCATAGCAAGAAATAGTACATTTGCAACATGGCATGCATGAGAAATGCTTAAGGTAAAACATGCTTGTAAATCATGATCAAGGAATGTAACTCATTATGGAATACATACTCAACCCTTTCTTACCAATCTTCATGAAATGGACCAAATGGTCCCCACTCACCTTATAGTATAACCTTTTTGGAGAGTATTACCAATAACCCTACCGTATGATGATGTCTTTTTGGGAGATAGCATAAGACGTCCCTTACTTTATGATAAAATCTTTTGGGTAGGAGCTGTGACTTATTCTACCTTATGATATGGCCTTTTCGATAGAATTTTCACACCTTCCGATATGATCTTTTCAGTAGGGATCATTAGTTTTTATACCTTATGGCATGGCCTTTTTGGTACGGTGTCCATACCTTACGATATGATATTTTCGGTAGGAACTACTAGTTATTCTACCTCACGGCATGGCCTTTTCAGTAGGGTGTCCATACCTTATGATATAATCTTTTCGGTAGGAACTACTAGTTATTCTACCTTTTGGCATGGCCATTTTGGTAGGGTGTCCATACCTTACGACATGATACTTTTGGTAGGAATTATTAGTTATTCTACCTTATGGTATGGCCTTTTTGTTAGGGTGTGCACACCTTACGATCTGATCTTTTCGGTAGGAACAATTAGTTATTCTACCTTACGACATGGCCTTTTCGATAGAGATCATAGAACTAGCTCATCACAACCTTTTTGGAGAGTGTTACCAATAACCATACCGTACGATGATGTCCTTTTAGGAGATAGTACAAGACGTCCCTTACTTTATGATTAAATCTTTTGGGTAGGAGCCGTGATTTATTCTACCTTATGATATGGCCTTTCCAATAGAATTTCCACACCTTACGATATGATCTTTTTGGTGGGTATCATTAGTCTTCATACCTTATGGCATGGCCTTTTTGGTACGGTGTCCATACCTTACGATATAATATTTTCGGTAGGAACTACTAGTTATTCTACCTCACGGCATGGCCTTTTCGATAGGGTGTCCATACCTAATGATATGATCTTTTTGGTAGGAACTACTAGTTATTCTACCTTTTGGCATGGCCATTTTGGTAGGGTGTCCATACCTTACGATATGATACTTTTGGTAGGAATTATTAGTTATTCTACCTTATGGCATGGCCTTTTTGTTAGGGTGTGCATACCTTACGATATGTTCTTTTCAGTAGGAACTATTAGTTATTCTACCTTACGACATGGCCTTTTCGGGAAAGATCATAGAACTAGCTCATCACAACCTTTTTGGAGAGTATTACCAATAACCCTACAGTACGATGATGTCTTTTTGTGAGATAGTATAAGACGTCCCTTACTTTATGATAAAATCTTTTGGGTAGGAGCCGTGATTTATTCTACCTTACGATATGGCTTTTTCGATAGAATTTCAACACCTTACGATATGATCTTTTTGGTGGGAATCATTAGTCTTTATACCTTATGGAATGGCCTTTTTGGTACGGTGTCCATACCTTACGATATGATATTTTTGGTAGGAACTACTAGTTATTCTACCTCACGGCATGGCTTTTTTGGTAGGGTGTCCATACCTTATGATATGATCTTTTCGGTAGGAACTACTAGTTATTCTACCATTTGGCATGGCCATTGTGGTAGGGTGTCCATACCTTACGATATGATACTTTTGGTAGGAATTATTAGTTATTCTACCTTATGGCATGGCCTTTTCGTTAGAGTGTGCATACCTTACGATATGATCTTTGCGGTAGGAACTATTGGTTATTCTACCTTACGACATGGCCTTTTCGGTAAAGATCATAGTACTAGCTCATCACAACCTTTTTGGAGAGTGTTACCAATAACCCTACCGTACGATGATGTCTTTTTTGGAGATAGTATAAGACGTCCCTTACTTTATGATAAAATCTTTTGGGTAGGAGCCGTGATTTATTCTAACTTACGACATGGCCTTTTTGATAGAATTTCCACACCTTATGATATGATCTTTTCGGTGGGTTTCATTAGTCTTTATACCTTACGGCATGGCCTTTTTGGTACGGTGTCCATACCTTACGATATGATATTTTCGGTAGGAACTACTAGTTATTCTACCTCACGGCATGGCCTTTTCAGTTGGGTGTCCATACCTTATGATATGATCTTTTCGGTAGGAACTACTAGTTATTCTACCTTTTGGCATGGCCATTTTGGTAGGGTGTCCATACCTTACGATACGATACTTTTGGTAGGAATTATTAGTTATTCAACCTTATGGCATGGCCTTTTCGTTAGGGTGTGCATACCTTACGACATGATCTTTTCGGTATGAACTATTAGTTATTCTACCTTACGACATGGCCTTTTCAGTATAGATCATAGAACTAGCTCATCACAACCTTTTTGGAGAGTGTTACCAATAACTCTACCGTATGATGATGTCTTTTTGGGAGATAGTATAAGATGTCCCTTACTTTATGATAAAATATTTTTGGTAGGAGCCGTGATTTATTCTACCTTACGATATGGACCTTTTGATAGAATTTCCACACCTTACGATATGATCTTTTCGGTGGGTATCATTAGTCTTTATACATTATGGCATGGCCTTTTTGGTACGGTGTCCATACCTTACGATATGATATTTTCGGTAGGAAATACTAGTTATTCTAGCTCACGGCATGGCCTTTTCGGTAGGGTGTCCATACCTTATAATATGATCTTTTCGGTGGGAACTACTAGTTATTCTACCTTTTGGCATGGCCATTTTAGTAGGGTGTCCATACCTTACGATGTGATACTTTTGGTAGGAATTATTAGTTATTCTACCTTATGGCATGGCCTTTTCGTTAGGGTGTGCATACCTTACGACATGATCTTTTTGGTAGGAACTATTAGTTATTCTACCTTATGACATGGACTTTTCGGTAGAGATCATAGAACTAGCTCATCACAACCTTTTTGGAGAGTGTTACCAATAACCCTACCGTACGATGATGTCTTTTTGGGAGATAGTATAAGATGTCCCTTAATTTATGATAAAATCTTTTGGGTAGGAGCCGTGATTTATTCTACCTTACGATATGGCCTTTTCGATAGAATTTCCACA
>JAPFFP010044750.1:0-12160 GCA_026153255.1 Solanum medicagineum | reverse complement strand
TAACTCATGATCTTGAGCTAGCAGCAGTTGTATTTGCTTTGAAAATATGGCGCCACTATTTGTATGGGGTTTATGTTGACATATATACTAATCAGAAGAGCCTAAAATACATCTTTAAGTAGAAAGACCTAAACTTAAGACAGCGGAGATGGCTAGAGCTAATAAAGGATTATGATATTGATATACTTTACCACCCGGGGAAGGTAAATGTGGTAGCCAATGCTCTGAGTCGTAAAGCAATCATGAATACTGGTGACCAGGCTATGGTAATTCAAGGAATGGCTAAGGATCTACGTCAGTTAGCCAGTTTGGGAGTTCATCTTCTTGAAACTCCAAAGGAAGGGGTTATTGTACATGATGCAACAACGTCTTTATGGGTAATAGAGGTGAAAAAACAGTTCGAGGATCCTGTTCTATGACAATTTAAGGAAAAGGTGAGTCAGGGTATGATAAAGGGCTTTGACCTTACAAAAAAAGGAGTAATTTACTGCCAAAATAGATTATGTGTGCCTGATATTAATGGATTAAGAAGGAGGATAATGCAAGAAGCCCATCATTCCCGATATTCCATCCATGCAGGATCAACTAAGATGTACCATGACTTGAAGGGAATGTTTTGGTAGGGAGGCATAAAAAAGGACCTTGCAGAATTCGTGGCTCAATGTCCAAACTGCCAACAAGTGAAAGTATAACACCAAAAGCCAAGAGGTTATATGCAGTGTATAGAGCTTCTAACATGGAAGTGGGATATGATCAATATGGATTTTGTTACCGGGTTGCCTTGCTCATTTCAGAAGTTTGACTCCATATGGGTAATCGTTGATAAAATCACAAAGTCAGCATACTTCTTGCCAGTTAGGAGTGATTATACAACTGAAGAGTATGCCAGGCTATATCTCAAAGAGATAGTCAGGCTACATGGAGTCCCAATCTCCATTATATCTGACCAAGGAGCTCATTTCACTGCAAAATTTTGGAAGTCCTTCCAAAGGAGTTTAGGGACATAAGTGAATTTGAGCACAACATTCCACCCTCAAACAAATGGTCAAGCAGAACGCACCATTCAGACACTTGAAGATATGTTGCGATCTTGTGCATTGGACTTTAAAGGTAGTTGGGTGGACCATTTGCCACTTATTGAATTTGCCTATAATAATAGCTACCACGTGAGTATCAAGATGGCACCTTATGAAGCTTTGTATGGAAGAAAATGTAGATCGCCAATTGGATGGTTTGAAGTGGGTGAAACTAGCTTGGGCCATATCTAGTACAAAAAGCAATGGAAAAAGTTAAGGCAATACAGCATCGGCTAGAAACAAACCAAAGTCGTCACAAATCATATGCGGATGCTAAAAGGAGAGGATTGGAATTCTCAGTAGGGGATTGGGTATTTTTAAAGGTGTCTTCAATGAAAGGGGTTATGAGGTTTGATAAGAAAGGAAAACTAAGCCCATGTTACATAGGGCCATATAAAATTATTAAGAAGTTCGGGCAAGTTGCATATGAACTAGAGCTACCCCAAAAGCTTTCAATGGTTCATCCAGTTTCCATGTCTCAATGCTTCGAAAATGCATAGGTGACCCATCCCGTATCACTCCTATTGAGGATGTACAGGTTACAGAAGATCTCACCTATGAAGAGGTACCTGTTGCTATTCTAGATCGTTAAGTTAAGAAGCTAAGAAATAAAGAAATAGCTTCAGTAAAAGTAATTTGGAGAAACCAGCAAGCAAAAGAAATAACATGGAAGGCCGAGGACGTGATGAAATCAAAATACCCTTACTTATTTGAAGCTGAAGAGGGAGTCCAACATGCAGAATTGGAAGACTAACAGGTACGTGTGATTGAATACTTAGTGTATTGTCAAAAGTTTGTGTAAGTAAAGGTTTAAAACTTAGTTAATCTATCCAATTGTGCTAACATTCGAGGACAAATGTTCCTAGGGGGGGAGGATGTAACACCACACATCTTACAATACTAGTACTATGCAAATGAAACATGATATGGCTTTTCACATTAGCGCCTATTTTTAAAAGTGCTTGAATCTCCAATAAAAGTGCGATATGTATGTCTAACGCTTAAGAGGGTCGAGTATATACATGTTTTGGGTCAAATTGAGGAGATCACGACCCTAAACAAAGTGAGAATTGAGATGCTTGTAGGACTTAGGAAGCTAGCAGGTGAGTCACCTACTTGCTTAGCTTACATTCGCTAGCTAAACGGAGACGAGGCCCGATGTCGAATTTGTCCAATTTCGATTATGAATGAAGTCCATGTTAAGGGTGTAACTTTAACCCATGTTTTACCATCATAAATGGACAACACATATAACCCAAGATGAATAATAAAAGGCCCAAGTAAATCAGAACCCACTTGACTAATTGGGCCCAAAACTAAGGAGTAAAGGGAGAAATGGACAGCCAAGGCCCAACCAATTTGAACCCAATAAGGCCTAAGTAAAAGGGGCAAGGAGCTGCATCACCAGCTTGGTAAAGTAAGGCTAAAAATGCCTTAGTAGTTTGTCAAAGTTTCCCTTTAAAAAGGGTTTAAAACAGCTCCCATAAGTCATTTTCAACTTGAACAAAAAAAAATCATATTGTTCTTCAAGTTTTCTCTCAACTCTTTCCTGACTTTGTAAAGCAGCTAAAGGAATCTTTTAGGGTTCTTAAGAAGGCCCTCAACCTTGAAGGTAAAGGTAAGTGATTATAGTTGTATGTTTAGTAAGGTTTCTTCATGAAAAACAAGAGACTATATTGGTTAGGTATATGCTGAAAATGTTGGATAGCATGTGTTCCAAGATTGTTATACATTTTTCTTGGTTATTTGGAAGATTTTCTCTTTTTGGTTGGATTGATTATGAAGGGCGGATACTATTATTAATGAGTATTGACTCTTAAATAGTGTATAGAGGCTGCTGCACCACTTTTACAGTCCACAAAAGTGAGTCCTTATAGGATATCACAATTGTGTTCTTAGTACGAACTTGTGGGCTAATGGATGGAAGGATATTGTCTCACGTCCTTACTGACTGCTTTGTTACTGTTCTTAGACTGTTTTAAGTCCATTTTTATGTATAGATGTATTGTGGAAAATTTGGGTAAAGTTGAAATAGGTTTGGATATTGTCGACGTTAAAATGGGGCAAAGGGACGTAACGTTATGCCGCCTATTTGTATGTTGCATAAAATTGTTATGTGTTGTGCTTTGTGGGCTGTTGTAAGACTTTTATGGCACTAGAATAGGATGCACATGATATGTATATGAAAAGCTGTATTAGAAAATATGATTAGGGGCGGAAAGGTTGAAAGAATACGCTCGAGTTTATAAATGCTCGCTTGCTGCCCGTATGTTATTTTTTTATGAGATTGGGCTGCCAAGATGTATTCATTGGATGCTAATGCTAGTTTTATCACCTACTATGTTGTAGACAAATATTTGGAGGAAGGTAAGTTTATCTCGAGGTAATAGCGAGGTCGTATGGCGAGGTATGTAAGGCTACTCGATTTCGTATTACTTGGCATGAAATCTAGATTCTTCCTTGGCATAAAAAGGCAATTACCAACTCCGACATAACTATTAACTGTGTCTCCACTCTTTCACATGTTCATATGCTCCTATAGATAGTCACTTTCAAATCTTCATACATATGTGAATACCAAGTTACATGAGTTCTTGTTGCTAACTAAAGTTCACGAGTAATTTTATTTCATACGCATTTCATTATTTGTGTAATGTACTTTTTTCATTGTCATATTGTCTTGTATTACTATTTATATATCATATGCTATATTCACAGTCCTCCAGTTCGAATATTATGACCACGAAAAGAATCATCTCAAAAGTAATTGAAAGATAAAGTATATTGCTTATTGATGGTTGGTAACCCGAGGGGTGGAAGAATCACCTAGCCATGGTCAATGCTATCATGGTGGGTAGCCCGAGGGGTTAAAGGAAAAGCCTAGCCAGGCCGATCCCGATATAGATTTACCACTTATCAGCTGGTCATTTGTATTACATGCTGTGCACAGATTATACTGTAAAGGTAAAGTAATAAAAAAAACATAAAGTATATGATCCCACAGTATAACTAAAGGTGGTCTCTTATCCTACACCAGTGCATAGTTTCATTTGAGTTGTTACATCATATACAGTATTTACTGCGTTACATATTCAGTACATTATCTCGTACTAACGTCCCTTATGGGGGACCTGCATTTCATGCTGCAGGTACAGGTGCTAGTAGATCTCTCCAATAGGAGTATAAGATATCCAGCTGCTGTTACCAAGCTCCAGGTTGCTTCAGAGTTTTGTGTGTCTTAGAGCTTATATTCTTGTATTGTATAGTTAGCCGAGGGGGGTCCTGTCCTGACCCTATCAGATACTCTTCCTTATCTAGAGCTTTGTAGACTATGTAAATTAAAGTGTGGTTATGTCTTGTACTTTAGACAACGTGGCCCCAACAGCCTAGCCATATGCATTTTCTTTTGGCTTTTATTACTATTTACTTTCTTAAAGGCGTGTTGAATGTAGAAATCCCTTATAATATGTATAGAAAGCGCATAGATACAGGTTGGTTCTCCTGAGCCTTATCGGCAACGGTTGCCAGTCCGCCTTAATGAGACTTTGGGCGTGACACAATGCATGATATGTAATTATGTAGCATAAGATAAAAGTTCATGAGTCATGGGATGCAAAACCGTAGATAATAAGACATGAAGTAAAGCATAAGATAAGATAAAATTAAATTATATAGTCAAAGCATAAAGTAAACTTAGTCATTTTGTGGGATATCAAATCTTAACCAACAATAAGACCATGCGAGCTATAACATAGAATCTAGTGTAACCGCTACATCAAGAAAGGGAGAGGCTACTTTGCCAAGATAGACTCTGTGATAGTACTTTCAATCAATCAAAAATGAGAAGCTATATGGGGATCCACTAGCTAAGCATATAAGGCAACTTATGGTGGCACATAGTTTTAGACAAGAGGTTGCTACTAGGATTCCCTCGAGAAGATAATCTTAACGTCTTGTGCGCCAAACCCCACTTCAAGCCTTCTCGATGCTAAGTCAAATCCCAAAAGAATAACAAAAACATAAATTAATAATACATAGCATAACTTGAGTTATTTAAATCATCATAACTAGAATAGCTCATTTAAAACCTTTGTGATTCATTAGTTTGACAATTGTCCTTACATCTAGAATCCTTGATTAGGTGAGAAAATCCTTTCACAAACATTCATTCATTGAAAACTTCCATAAATCACAATAAAACATTCTCATGAAACTTGGTTGAAGTCCATTATCATTCACGATCACAATTCATAGTAAGCTAGGACAATTATATGAGTTCAATCTCAAATTAACTTGAAAACTTTCAACTAATAATATTATGCATAATTACAATGAATATCATCAATCAAAATCATAATTGAAATATCCACCATGAAATTTATAAGGCCTAGATAATCTTGTAGAGAAACTTACTTCTAAATCATCAAAATAATGAAATAACTAATAATTAATGCACAATTTGGTCAATAAATGTTAATTGAGGCTTAAGTCATGCAATTGAAAGAGAATTCAATAAACTCATAAAGAAAATCATGAGCCTTAAATAACATTGCAGAGAATTCATGGAAAAATCAGTAATTTCATGTAATTACATCAATTCATGCTGAAGATTAATAATCATAAACTAATTCATGCAGTTGAGTGAAAATAAAGAAAATCAATAAAAATATATACTTGAAATTCATTGAAAATTGGAGAAATTCTGTTGACTCCAAGAGTGGAAAGTATCTAGGGATGAATACCAACATACCTTGAAAAACAAGTTGGAAGAAACTTGAAAAAATCCTTGAATTTCGATGAAGAATTTTGGAGAATCGCTTGATTGTCTTCTATGGAGATTTGGGAACCTTTTCGAAGGGATAATTTTTGAAATTGGTGAATTGTGGAAGAATGGAGAAAAAATTGAAGGTTTTGGATAATTAATAGAATAAAATTTCATTCGCAATCATCCAGTTTCATTAACTAGTTCGTAGGGATAAGTGCAAATGTCCCCCACTAAAAATTGAAATCGGACAAAACTTGGAGCCTAGGTCCACAACGTGGACTGAGATTATCATAGGCCATTTTTAAGCGAAATAGATTTCTAACCAGATTTGAGTCAAGGAAACATTTGACCTGTCCTGGAGCAGGTCCACAAAGCAGACCCTTTTGAATAAGAAAAATTTTAGAAAATTTATTTTTTGAATACTTGTATTAAAAATCCTCCGAGGCCATTTCTTAATATTTTACCTTATTATATCATATTCCAACCTTCAAACCCTGGGATATTACACTTAAAGTTCTTTTATGTTCTTACTTTTGTGTTTATGTGTCTTAATGTTAAAATGTTATTTTGTAGGTTTTAGAAGTCAGAATGGCCAAAAGGAGAAAAACAGAAAACTAAAAAAAAGGTGATCTATGATCGCAAATTAGTTCATATACCACAAATTAAATTACAAAAATATTAAGAGGAAATGTCAAAAGGACCATGCAGAATTGATAATATACAAGGCAAAGTACATCCATAGGTTACAATCACAATCCGTAAATCAGATGTTGCCCAAGTTACGCCTCCTTTTTGAGTATACCACAAAAAGGTCGTTGCCCAAGGTTAGGGTCGAACCCACCAGGAATATGTAGACTTAAGAAAATCAATTAATATAATTCGAGTGATTAGCCAACTTATTTCCCCAGGGGAGAGGGGAGGGTTTGCAATAATTAGTAGAATTGTAAACCTAACTAACAGAAGAGTTAAATTAATATGGAGAGAAACTAGGGTATTGTATTCCCCATGATTCCCTAACTTAGTATCACCGGATAACCTAATTCTTTTCTAGTGGGTAGCATATAGGACGGTAAGTTAAGTTTACCAAATCCTTTGGTCCATGCGAGAGGCAAATTTCACTATGTGACTTGGCCCATCTCCATAGTGTGCATTACTAACCCTTACCTGTTAGTCCCAGTACAACCTCCCCTTGGTCCAGTTCGGTTGATTAGACGAGAACACATCAATCAAATCCTATTAATAATCTCTTTTCCTATTCATTACTACTTTGGACCAATCAGTAACACTAGACAGGTTCTAATGTTCTCTACCATCAGAAAACATGCAAAACGAAGAGAGTTAATTAATACATGCATGCACACTTTCCAAGAATTATGAATTATCTGATTTTACCTTGTTAGTTCTTCATGGTTCCCACAACCCTAGTTATGGATTTAGCTACTTATAATTTGTGTAGATGCAAGACTTATGAATTGGAATAACATAATAGAGCACTTACGCAATTGAATTAAGAACCAAAAAATCCAAGCTTCAATCAGAATCACAAGATTAAAATATCAAATCAAAGTACAAGTGTTTCTCACAACTCTCCAATGTTATCTCTCTTTAATCCCACTATTTTTCTTCTCTAACTATTCAACTCCCCAGAAACTTAACGAAAAATAACCTAAAAACCTATTTATAAAATTTAAAATATAAGTCCTAAGTTTAGGATAGCTGGGTCGGCACGCCTCACGAATAGCTTTAAGGGCCGTATTACATTCCACGACCCATAATTGGTCTCTCGTACATTATTGCTGCAAAACTAGACTTGAGGTTTACGACACCCTTCTACGACCCACAAAGTGTTCTACGGTCCGTAGGGGGTTTCGTCTAATGAATATTCAGAAAGTCTTTCTTCTCTGATCCTCAGGGCATGAAACATGACCTATGACTCGTAAAATAATCCACGAACCATTTGCATATTTGTCGAACAAATTTCAAAAAATCAGCCCATCATTGAAATTGTCCACAAAGTCTCCCTTGAAACGACCCCAAAAAGTACCCGAAAATGTGTCTTTGAAGTGCCCGGAATTGTAATTTCCATATATTTCAAAATCCATGTGATATCAAAAATTCGACTTCATATTCTTGATCAGGGGGCCAAATTGAGTGGGAAATGGGTCTAACCCCAATTTAGCGCAATAGTAACAAAATTTGATTTTCCCAAGTTTGCACAAAACAGTGGCGATCCGCAATGGTACCGCGACACGTAGCCGTAGCGGTCCAGTGTAAAATTTGCCTCCACGATAGGTCCACATCGCGGACCAGAAGCAAAATTGTGTATTTTGTTGCCAGTGATTTTCATCTCGGTCCAATGCTTTTGGGTCTTGGGCCGAAGCCTTTCCATGCGTGAAAATACCTATACTTAGCCATATTTCACCTTTATATCATCCAAGACATTCTCCAATACACTCTCAAACACTTAGACTAATAATCCTCTGAAAATTTAAGTATCCAAATCTCTTTCGGATCTTAAGGAATTCATCCAAGCTTTCAGTCTCCATTCAAATCTTCGTCAAGAAATTCTCCAAAACTAAGATATGTGGCTTTCAACCATTGGGTCCTTTCACCCATGGTGCCCAAACTTCCTTTTTACCTAAATTGCGTGATTCTAAGTTGATATACTTATAGGTCTTCCTTATTATGAATTTGACTATGAATTATGTTTGGGTTTCATGAAATTGTGACTGTTTTAGCATGTTTTGAGCTACGAATCTAAGATCCATTGTGGGATTTAATGAAGGATTTTGATGTATATTGCTTGAGGGTGTTACCAAGTATTGATAGATGGTATTACATTGAATTTTCTCGCATGACTTCATCCCTAAATTGCATAGTTTTAAACTAGCACTACACACCCACCAAGTGTTTGATAAAATATCTGGTTATGATTTCTTGATGGATTGAAGTTCCAATGCATGTCTTATGAGTTGAATGACTTTATGATATATATATATATATATATATATATATATATATATATGATATTCTCCTATGTCGTGTTGGGATTGACCATGCCCCACTCGGGGGGTTGTGAACCCAGGGAACCATGTTGAGGGGTTTGTACCTTGACATCGGGTTGAGGGGTTTGTACCTCAATCATCATGGGTGGTAGGGTGAGACAATTCACCAACCAATCAAGGGGTTTGTACCTTGATAAACGGGTTGAGGGGTTTGCACCTTAATCACCATGGGTGGTAGGATGAGACGATCCACCAACCATATCGAGGGGTTTGTACCTTGACACCCAATTGAGGGGTTTGTACCTCAATCACCATGAGTGGTAGGGTGAGATGATCCACCAACCAATTGAGGAGTTGGTACCTCAATGGACTATGAATTCTATGATGATGGTCTCTTCACGCATATGTATTATGTGCTATGTAAGCATGATTTGCTTCAAGCATCTTCCATGTATGTCATATTGTTATATGTTCATCTATTACCTATGTTATGCGTTTTGATTATGTTGCTTATCTCTTGTTGCATTGCATCCTAAATACTGAGTACATTCAAACGTACTAATGCATATTATATGCCTACATGATGTCACCATGTAGGGACCGGAGCCCCACTTGAGAATCTTCCTCCACGTGGCTAGTACAATTTCTCTCAAGCTAGTTAGTGAGTCCTCAATTCCAGAGACAATGTCTATGATTTCATGCTATGTACAAAGACTATCTTTCTTTTATGTATATGTTGACTATGAGGGTGAGCCCGGTTGCTTATCTTGGCCCCCGCTCCTATCTAAGTATTAGAGGTGTTGTTGGACATGTTATGTATTGAGCTATGACTCTCTTCTTTGATGCTTATACTATAAGAGACTCCCTTTGTCCTTATTTTCTAATCTAATTATGTTGTTTAATTGCTTCCGCGACCAAGGATGTGTAATGATATGTAAAAGGCTTGTTTGGAGTTCCTTGGGGTTCCCCATTCACTGTGTCACATCTAGGCCCTAGGCTTAGGTCGTGACAAACTTGGTATCAGAGCACCAGGTTGTTAATGGTCTTCAGCATACAACATACCGCGTTGATTAGAGTCTTGTTCATGGTTGTGTTGTGCACCACAACTATGAGCTAGAGGCTATGAGACGTTTTAGGAAATATGTCCCTTCTTCATGTTCCAAGTCTTGCTATAGAGTTAAAGTAAGGTTTTTCCCCCTAATGATTGTTCTTTGCTATGCTAGATCATGCCTAACATAAGAGGAATAAGAGCCCGCACCCCCGAGGAACAACCGGCTCATGGTGAGCTCCGGGATGCTCTCACTATGCTAGCACAAGTTGTGGCCAATCAAGTCAATCAAGGGGCCAAAGCTCCTCATGCTCCTAACTGGGATCTAGGGTGAGAGATTTCATGAGGATGAACACACCGACATTCTATGGGTCTAAGGTGGATGAAGACCCTCAAGAGTTCATTGATGAGGTCTACAAGGTATTGGCTATCATGGGTGTTAGATTAGAGGAGAAAGTGGAGTTGGCGGTCTACTAAATCAAAGGAGTAGCACAAATATGGTTTATTCAATGAAAGAAGGAGAAGAGAATCAATAATGTAGTGCTTTGGGAGAAGTTCAAGGCGGCTTTCCTTAATCAGTTCTTCCCTCTTGAGCTTAGGGAGGCCCAGATGGTGGAGTTTATGAATTTGAAACAAGGGTCTTTGAGTGTGAGGGAATATGCCCTCAAGTTCAATCAACTCTCTAAATATTCTCCCCACTTGGTTGTCAACCCAAGGTCTAGAACAAACAAGTTTTTGATGGGTGTATCCGATTTGGTGAGTAAGGAATGCCGGCCCGTTATGTTGATTGGTGACATGGATTTGTCCCATTTGATGACCTATGCTGAACAAATGAAGGAGGAAAAATTGAGGAAGAGGAGGAGTAATAAGTCCAGGAGGGCCCATTTTGAGGGAAAGTTCCAAAGTTGAAAGGGTGGCTGGTTCCATCAAGGCCAAGGGTCTTCTCATGCTTCTAATAGGGGGTTTTCCAATGACTTTCCAAGGTCCCAAGGTGTTTGTGGAGTGGTTCTTAATGATATGTGTCCAAGGTGTGGTAAGGGTCATAGAGGTCCATGCTTGAGGAATACTAATACATGTTATGGATATGGGGAAGTGGGTCACAAAAAGATTGATTGTCCTCGTAACCGCAACAAGGGTAAGGAGGTTCGTCCACAAGGTCCAAATGCAGTTCCTTTGGGGAGAGGTGGTCAATAAGGAGGTTCCTCAAGGCACAATAGACTCTATGCACTCCCAGGGAGGAAAGGGGTTGAGGAGGTTCTCGATGTCGTCACCGGTATGTTTAAAGTCTTTGATTTTGATATGTATGCATTGATTGATTTGGGTGCCACTCTTTCTTTTGTTACCCCCTTTGTTGCCAAAAAGTTTCATGTTAAACCCTAATTGTTGCATGAGTACTCCTATTGTTTCACCTATTGTTGCTAGAAAGTTTTATAGAAATTGTCCGATTTGCATTTTGCATAAGATATTGCCTTGTGATCTTGTTGAGTTGGAAATAGTGGATTTCGGTGTCATACTTAGGATGGATTGGTTGCATGCATACTATGCCTCTATTGATTGTAGAACCCATAGGGTCAAATTTCAATTCCCTAATAAATCCGTTCTTGAGTGGGAGAGTCATGATGTGGTGGTCAAGGATAGGTTCATCTCTTGCATTAAAGCTCGTAAGTTGATCCTTAAGGGGTATCTCTATCATCTTATAAGGGTAAGAGATGTGGAATCCAAGGTCCTTCCTATAGAGTTGGTTTCAATTGTAAATGAGTTCCTTGATGTCTTTCCAAATGACTTTCCCAGTGTTCCTCTCGAAAGGGCAATAGATTTTGGTATAGACCTCCTTCCCGATACTCAACCCATTTCTATTCCCCCTTATCGTATGGCCCCGGAGTTAAAGGAGTTGAAGGAGCAATTGAAGGATTTGTTAGAGGAGGGTTTCATTAGGCCTAGCCAACCACCTTGGGGGTGCACCGGTGCTATTTGTAAAGAAGAAGTATGGGTCCCTTAGAATGTGTATTGACTACCAGCAACTCAATAGGGTCACCATAAAAAATACGTATCCTCTTCCAAGGACTGATGATTTGTTTGACCAATTGCAAGGGGCTAGTCACTTCTCTTAGATTGATCTTCGGTCCGAGTATCATCAAGGTGAGGGAGTGTGAAATTCCTAAGATGGCCTTCTGGACTAGTTATGGGCATTATGTCACGCCCCAATTTCCCATAGGGCGGACCGGCACCCGTTACCGATAAGGCTTCGGGAGAACCAACCTATAAC
>JAPFFP010044749.1:0-12160 GCA_026153255.1 Solanum medicagineum | reverse complement strand
ATCAAATACTTAGAGGGTGTGTAGTGCTAGTGTAAAACCATGCAATTCAAGAGTGTTATCATGCTAGAAAATTCAATATAAAACCATCAATAGATTCTTGCTAACACCCTCAAACAATATACGTCAAAACCCTTCATCAAATCTCACATTAGATCTTAGATTCATAGCCCACAACATAGTGAAATAGTCACAATTTCATAAATCCCAACGTAGTGTGCAGTGACTTTCATAATAAATAAGTCCCATGAGTAAATCAACTTTAAATCATGCAATTTTTAAGAAAGGGAAGCTTGGGCATCATGGGTGAAAGGAACCCATGAAATAAACCCACATACATTAGATTTGGAGATGAACTTGATGAAGATTAGAAATGGAGACGTGAAGCTTGAGAGGAAATCCTTAGATCCGGATGAGTTTTGAGACTTGAGTTTAGGAGTAAAATATTTGGCTAAGTGTTTGAATAAATATTGGAAAATGTTAAGAATGATATGAGGGTGAAAAATGGCTAAGTATAGGTATTGTCATGTTTGGGAACACTTAGGCCCAAGACTTAAAAGTCTTGTACAGAAGTCAAAATTGGAAAAACAATACACAGAGGCGCGCCCTTCGCTCTAGGGACGCGAAAACCTCTCTAGAAATCGCATTTTGCATTTTACAAATTTTGAGACGACTGATCTTAGACCCGTTTTCCACTCAACTTGACCCCTGAACAAGAATATGAAGTCTGATTTTTGATATCACAGATGAATTTTGAGATATATGGAAATTACGATTCTGGGCACTTCCGAGGCACATTCTGGGCACTTTTTGGGGTCATTTCAAAAGATATTGTGTACTTTAATATAGGCTAAAAGCCTAATTCGATGGTAGCCGGTGTAGGGGTAAAATCAAGAAAATAAGGTGGTGAGTTGGGAATGAGGAGAAAAAGAAGAAAATCATGTATTAAGCACTAGAAAAAGAAAAAAGATGCCTTAGATTGAGATTAAAAACAAAATGAAGTGTTAAAATGAGGCAAAAAAGCTGAGAATTGAGAAGACAATACTCGAAAAACTTGAATGTGGAAAAAAGGAGAATTTGGTGGAAATGTTGGAGTTGGTAAGGTGAAAAAAGTGTTGGAAAAAGTTGTTCAAGGATGGCTTCTAGTCACTATTTTTCCAAGATGCTATACCAAAGCCCCTGAGCCTTCGTTACAAGCCTAGAAAGTCCTAAAGTGATCCTAGTCCAGTTGGTTGAAAATCTGATCATGGGTATACAGGCAAGCCTATGATATTATTCATTATGCATGAACATTTTTTGTAAGAGTGAGTGTTCTTGCTTAGTTCCAAAGCTAAATTGGAAATCATTGTTGAGTGTTAAAATGGGACTTCTTTATGTGAGGGCACTTGTATTGCATTGTTAACATTTGACTTGTTTAGTGATTGTGGACT
Source organism: Solanum medicagineum (assembly GCA_026153255.1). Lineage (NCBI taxonomy): Eukaryota > Viridiplantae > Streptophyta > Magnoliopsida > Solanales > Solanaceae > Solanum > Solanum medicagineum. The sequence continues at coordinate 10,733 of JAPFFP010044749.1, read as the reverse complement.
GTTGCTATTTCTTTGCTTGTCATGGTTGTTTTGTCAAATGCATCAACATGCTTTGGTTTGCTAAATAGCTACCTGATCTTGTTTTCCAAAGTTGGTGTGGGTACATGAGTTTGAAGTGAATATGATACATGCCATTGGGTTGAAGTCTGTGTGTTGCTACGTTCTGTATATAAATTAAGTTATCGCGTGAGTACAAGCAACAATTTTAAGTTGAGGGTGTTGACTTGCTACCGAAATGCAGTACATTTGATGCCTAAAACTTAGGATTTTGTGTGTTCTCAATGCGACATTTGTGGTTTTTATATGTTTTGTGTTTGTTTTTGCAGGAAAACAAGTTGGCATGACTTTTGAAGAAAATTGCAGACTCTTTTGGTTTTTGAAGGCTTACGAGACTCTCTACGGGTCGTAGAGCCATCTACTAGTCATAGAGTGGGTTTTTGAGGGAATTCTAGTGATGAATGAAAGTCTAAAGTTCAGCTATATGATACCTCTATATGAGTCGTAGATCACTCTACGAGTTGTATAGAGGGGTTCCGTGAAGATTTCTGAGTAGGACCAGATTATGATGATGAAGTCTACGAGAAGGCGATATGAGTCATAGATCAGACTACAACTCATAAAATGGATCCATAGCAGTGAAATCCAAGATTCAAGAAGCGGAACATGAGATCTCGATTACCACTCATAAACCCTGTAACGAGTCGTAGGGTGCGCTGACCTTTTTTTCTATTTTTTTGGAACTTGTTGGAAATGCTATGAATAGTATAATTAGGTTATTTTTAGTAAGAAGTACGATTGAATAGAGGAGAGAACATCATTAGAGCACTTTTTGGAGTTTTATACTTGGAGACTAAATATTGGAGAGGAAAATACAATTGTTGATTTATTGTATCTTTCAACCTTGTGATTATCAATACATATTGGGTTTGCTTTTTCTTCAATCTATTTGCATAAGAGATTAATTATGTTTTTTTAATTCATAGTTTCTTTATCTACCCATAGCATGAGTAGCTAAACCACAACTTGGGGTTGTAGGAACCATGAAGATCTAATCAAATAGACCCGGATAATTTGCATTTCTTTCAATGAGTATTTACATGTATTAATCAATTCTCTTCATTTTGCATGTTTTCTAGTGGTGGCCAACATTTGAACTTGTCTTCCCAATCTAGGTGGTAATAAATAGGAAAATATATTGGTTAGCAGGATTTAATGATGTGTTCTTATCTAATGAACCAAACTAGTCCAAGGGGAGGTTGACTGGGATTATGGGTAATGGTTAGTATTGCACACTATGGAGACGGGCCAAGTCACATGGTAAAATTCGCCTCTTATCTTTGACCAAAGGGCTTGGTGAACTTAAATTACCATCCTACATGCTATAGTCTAGTCGAGAATTGGGTTAGTCGGGGATAATGAGTTTGTGAATCATAGATAACACAAATTCCCAAGTTGCTCTCCGTTATTGATTGTCTCTTATATGAGCTAGTTTAGTTTAATTTCTTGTCAATCATTACAATTTGAGTTAGTTAATAATTGAATTGTTTATTGGTGAATTGATTTGGAAAGTCTCCATATTCTCTGTGGGATTCGACCCTAATCTTGATTAGGTTTTATATTTGACAGGGACCGCTTTATCCTCCAAAAGAGAGGTGTAACTTGGGCGTGATCAAGGACATGTCTTTTCCCCTGCCCCACTATGATTAGAGGTATTATTGGACACTATGTTATGTACAAATCATGCTAAGTTATGTATCTATAGAGGTTATCCCTGAGTCCTTACCCCATGTTTTGTTATATATGATGTATGGCAAGTTGATGCAAGTCCTAAGTCCCTACTTCCCCATAGAGTGCGTCCATACCACTTTCCCATAGACATGCTTGTTTAAGATATATGTTGGCAATCCCTTGCCTCTGTTTCCATAGGTCCTCTTTTCCCTACCCCTTAGTTTTGATTGTCATGTTTATTACTCATTTTCTTATGAATGATGTGCTTAAACATGCTATGAGGCTTGTTTGGGGATTTTTGGTCTCCCACTATAGGCTCTAAGCTTGGGTCATGAAAAGTTTGATATTAGAGCACTAAGGTTATGAAATGATCCTTGGAGTCCAACATGTTGCACCAAGTATCGTCATATTCATGGATATAAAGTGCACCACAAGTGTTTTAGGACATGTCTCATTTCTTTATTATTCATGTTGTATCGTAAAACGTGTCTTAAGGTTTCTTAGATCTGAAAAGTATTCCTTGATTCCCTTATAGAAGATGCCTCGAAGAAGAGCCTCTCAACCTAGACAAGCCCCTGTTGACAAGGACCAAGTTCCTTAAGAGCCCATAGGGGAGCCGGTTACCCAAGATGAGTTTCGGACTGCTTTTGCTATGCTAGCTCAAGTTATGACCAGCCAGGCTAGATAGGCCACTCCTCTTCCCCATATCCCCACCCCAGCTTCTGGGGTGGGATATTTTACCTAGATTAATCCTACGAATTCTTTGGTTCCAAAGCTGATGAGGATGTCCAGGAATTCATTGATGAGATCTCTGAGGTGTTGACTATGATGGGGATATCTAACCCTCGTGCAAGAATGCATAAATTTATCTCAGAGATTTCTGACTTGGTTGTGAAAGAATGTTGTACAGCTATGCTTATTTGGGAGATGAGGAAATAAGTTCATGACATATGCTGAATGAATTGAAGGGGAGAAGCTCAAGGAAAGGAGAATGAAGGATTCTAGGAGGGTCTGTTATGATGGTGGGTTCTCTAACTCTAGAAGTGGTGGTGGTAATAGTCACTTCCAACAAGCACAAATCTCAAATCCAAGGGTAAATGATAGAACATCTTCTGCCAAAGCACAGGTTAAAGGTGGGACAACATATTCTAGGTGTGACAAGTGTGGAAAGAATTACTCAGGTTGATATTTAAGGGACGCGGGTGCTCGCTTTGGGTGTGACAACATGGGCCACAAAGTTTTTGATTGTCCTAATGTTCCTAAGAAGGTTCAAGGCCAAATAGTTCTAGGTGTTCAAGGTCAACCAAAGTCTCAACAAGGTGGTTCTCCTCGAAACAATAGAATCTTTTCCTTGTATACTAGGCCAGAGGTAGAAGAGACTTGAAATGCCCTGAAAATGTGCCTCGAAAATACCCATAATCATAAATTCCATATGTCTCAAAATCCATGCATGATATCAAAAATTTGACTTCATATTCGTGATCAGGGGGCGAAATTAAGTGGGAACCAGGCACAACCCAGATATTAGAGAAACCTTAATGAAGAATGATTTTCCAAAATTTACAATTTTCATAGGCGATCTACGGCCTGGATGTGACGCGCCAGGGGTGCAAATCCATTTTATTTTGTACCTTAAACACTATTTCATCCTAAGACATTGGGGTCTTTGGACCATGTCCTCCTATATGTAAAAACAGCTACACTTACCCATTTTTCAACTCTATATCACTCAAGACAATCCCAAAACCCTTTCTAACACTTAGCCAAATATTTCGTCCAAATTCAAGTGTCCCAAACTCATTCCGAATCTCAAGAATTTCATTCAAGTTTCAAGTTCTCATTTAAATCTTCATCAAGGAAATCCCCAAATTTGAGGTATCTGGGTTTCAACCATTGGTTCCTCTCACCTATGGTGCCCAACCTTCCTTTAATTTAAATTACATGTTTTCAAGTTGGATTATCTATGGGTATCTGTTATGATGAAAGTGGATTATAAAATTTGTTGGGGTTCCATAAAATGTTGATTATTTAAGCGTGTTTTAAGCTCTAAATCTATGATTTATTAAGAGATTTGACGAATGGTTTCAATGTATCTTGGAAGAGGGTGTTACTAAGTGTTGGTTGGTTGAGTTAGATTGAGTTTTCTCACATGATTTCACTCTTGAATTACATGATTTTGAACTAGCACTCCACACTCGCCAAGTGTTTGATAAAATGTCTGGTTAAAGATTCTTGAGTTATTGATGATCTATTATATGGCTTATGCATCAAGTTACCTTACGATGATGAAAGGAATGTATGTATGTGTTGAATTTATGAAAAGTATCTATGGTGTTGCAAGTTGACCACACCTTGTTGAGGGGGTGTCAAGCCTTAATCATCTTGTTAAGGGGTGGTAAGCCTGTACTACCATGCTGGGGGGTAGATACCTCAATCACCTTATCGGGGGTGGTAAGCCGGTACTACCAATTGAGGGGTAAATACCTCAATCGCCTTCCAAGGGGGTAGTATGACTTAGATTCCAAGTACTAGTTTGCTTGGTCTATGAAAATCATCTCTTCCAACACATGTGATATGTTCTATATAAGAATATTTTACTTCAAGCATTGATCATGCCTGCCATATTGATATTATACTAACCATTGCCTATGTTTATGCATTTTGACTATGTTGCCTATCTCTTTTTGCATTGCATTCTACATACTTAGTACATTCAAATGTACTAACGTATACTCTATGTCTACATGATGTTACCATGTAGGAACTGGAGCCCCTCTTGATCATCCTCCTAGTGGATAATCTTGGCATTTTAGAAGATGAGCTTTGGTGAGTCCTCAAGTTCGGGGACACTAACTATCTTACTCTTGTCACTTATTTTCTTTCCATGTTGAACTCTTGATAATATGATGGTAAGCCCGAAAAGGTTCTTGGCCCCCGCTCAAATCTATGTTTAGAGGTGTTGTTGGAACTAATGATGTAGTTATGCTTGAGTTTTGACTCTTCTATGTTTTATGCTATCAAAGACTTCCCTTAGTCCCATTTTCCCCTTTTGTACTCTCTTGTTGTTGTTCAATTGCTTCTGCAGTCAATGATATGTAAATGATATGCTAATAGGCTTATTTGGGGTCCCAAAAGGGTTCCCTTTCACCTTGTCACATTTAGGCCCTAGGTGTGGGTCGTCATAAACTTGGTATCAGCGGACTAGGTTGTTAATGGTCCTCAAAATCCAACACACCACATCACTTAGAGTCTTATTCATGGTCGTGAAGCACGCCACGACTATGAGTAGGAGGCTTTGAGGCATTTAAGGGAATGTTTCATCTTGTCATGATCTATGTCATACTGTAGAGCCAAGTCCTCTAAGGCTTATAACTAATTCCTAATCGTTACATTTCAAAAAATATCGCAAGCTATTCAGGGTGGTGGACAAGATGGCGATCTATCAAGTGGGGAGGTTCGTAATGCTCTATAGATATAGGCCAAAGTGGTGACAATTTAACTCAACGAACAAGTGGGTGATCCCGAGACTTCAAGGGATAAAGAAAAGGAAAGGGAGGCTAAGAGGGCCCATGTTGGTGGTGCTTGATCTTATACTTCTCCACCTGTGCCCAAGGATCAAAAGGAAAGGATCAATTTTGTCAATTGTCAAGGGTGTGGCAAGAAGTATAAAGGGAAGTGTTTGGCGGGAGTTGAGGTTTGTTTCAAATTTGGCAGTGTTAGCCATACGATGAGGGATTGCCTCATGGCCTCCAAGGAAGGGGAAAGATGGCTCAACTTGAAGGTAGGCTTCCGTATGCTAAGCCTAGTAGCAATAATGGAGTGACTCGTCCTAAGTGCCCAAAATGTTGAAGGAACCTTAATGCCACATGTAGGAGAAACACGGGTGCATACTTTGGGTATGGCAAGATGGGCCAAAAGCTTTCTAGTTGCTCATATGCTCAAGGGAAAGGAAAGGGTGCTGGTGTTCAAGTTTCCCCTACAAGTCACAAATGTTGGAGGTACTATCTAGGATATTGTGTGGCCAGTTCGATAGCATGTTTCGAGTATGGTGTAAAAGATCATAAGTCGGGATATTGTCCATGGGTCACTAAGGATTATAGGGATGACCGTCAATATTTCCCACCATACCCCTCTAGGGGTCACTAGACTTGGCATGGTGCTATACACATATCTTAAATGTTTTCGATTTTGATGTGTATGCATTTATAGACCCGGGTGCCTGACTGATGTTCACACTCCAATAAGAAAGAGGTCGTTGTCAGCAATTAACCTAGCCAAAGGTTAGGGTCGAATCCACAGGGAATACGAAGCTTGACTACAAGAACCCACTACTAATCATTTCAAGTATAAATAACTAAATCTCTAAATGAGAGGGGGGGGTTTCTATGATTCAAGAACAAAGTAAAATAAATACTAAACTACGATGCAAGGAATCACTCAGTTTTGGGGACAACTTGGGAATTGTGTTCACGATGGTTCGTTGACTCGATTTCCCTAGGCAACATAACTACAATTGCAAATTAGCATGCACGACGGTAAATTAAGTACTTCCAGCCCTCTTGTGAAGGTGAAGGTCTAATTTGACCATGGCGCTTGGTCAGCCACCATGGCATGCCAACTAACCATTACCAATTGTCCCAGTCAACCTCCCCTTAGTCAGGTTTGGTTGATTAGATGAGAACACATCAATAAAATCCTGTTATCTACTTCCCTTTTCCTATTCGTCACTTGCTTGGTCGGGCTAGTGATAGTAGGCGGAGTTTGGTGTTGGCCACCACTAAACTACAATCATAATGAAGGGAAATAGACAATACATGCAAACCCCAATCGTAGAAATGCAAGAAACCTAGGTTATTTCAAGTCAACTACTCATGATTCCCACAACCCCAAGTTGTGGGTGCTTAGCTACTCATAGAGGCAAAACAAGCAAACATACTAATACAAGAAATAAATGAGAGTTTTACCAAAAGCACTGAAGAATGTAGGAACCAAAAATCGCAAACCCAAAAGCTTGATTGATCAACAATGAATACAAAGAAAGATTTGCAATCTCCAAAATGGGTTTTCCAAGAAAAGATGGTAAACTAACTAAACACTAAGAAAAAATTCAAAACATGATCATAAAATGTGTCTCAGTCGAACTCTCTTACTAAAACCCTAACTTAAATTGTATATAGTATTTACAAAATAACCCTAGAATTTACACAGAAAAGACAGCTGGCAGCTGATAAGTCTCGCAGGTACGATTCATAGGACATCCTATGAGTCGTAGTCGGGCTCTCATATTATGTTCTTGGCATCTTAGACTAAACTATTATGACCCATTGGTAGGAGTCGTTGCTTAAGCTACAACTTGTATGTTCCTCTCATAGTCTTGGCATTTAGTTTTTGGTCCAACATTTTGGCTCTCTGATTCCTGCTACGAGTCCTCTTATACGAGTCATGGTGAGACTTATGACTCATAGGATGGTCGTAGGGCTGACTTCCACTTAGTAGATTTTTGAATTTTTGGTCTCTGATTCTTGCTACGACACATCTTACGACTCGTAGCTTGTGCTACGACTCGTAGCTCATATATCCTAAGCTTTAGCAAAATCTGCAACTTTTCTTCAAAATCATGCCAACCTAACTTTTCTGCAAGAACAACACAAAAAGACATAAAAACCATACAAATTCGCATTAAGAACTCACAAAATCCCTTGTTTTAGGCATCAAGTATGTTGTATTTTGACGGCATATCAACACCCTCAACATAGAATTGTTGTTTGTCCTCAAGCGACTCAATCTACGCAGACAAAGAGAAATACATAGCAGCTATACTGATGGCATGTACAACAACTCCTTTGATTAGGGTATCCAACTACCATTTTCAAATTAGGATTGCAAAGTTATTAAGAAAAACCAGAACATAATGAGATACTTGGCAATCCAACTATGACAAGCTAAGGAGCATCAAACGTCTACAATCTTTGGTGTAGTCATATGCTACTCAAGTAGTGCAAATGCCCTAATTGGAAAGAATTCCCTCATACTTACTAAAAAAAGCATTTAGAATTCAGGGAATGAGGAAGCATTCTCACCCTCACAATTGAAATTCATGCATATCGACTAACAATGTAGGCTTACCTCTATACTCATCTTCTGGCTTGGTGATAAACTGGATTTGGATCACATTAGGACTTATGGGTTTGTAACATAGGTCTAGGGGGCTTTAGTATGACATTTTAGGCAAATAGTGACTAAAAGCTATCCTTGAACCATGTTTACCAACACTGTTTGCTTTCATAATCCAATCCTTTTCAATAAATCCACCCTTATTCTCCTGTTTTGAACTTTTCTCGAGTGCTTTCTTTCTATTTTCAGTTGTGCCTTATTTCTGAACTCAATTCTAGCTACTTTTTCTCAATTCAAGACACTTTTCTTTTTCTTTTTCTTTACTCGGCTCATGATTTTTCATTTCTTTCTTTAATTTCCCATCTAACCACCTCATTGTCATTACTTTACCACAATAAGGGCCACCCATAACTTAGGCTATTAGCCTGAGATGAGGTACACAGTATCTATTCCTCAAACCAGGGCCACAACTTGTACCCACCCTCAACTTAGGCTTTTAGCTTAAATTATGGTTTACATGTCCAAGGACAGTCCAGGGCCAGTATCAACGTATTTCATCAAACAAGGTTTAAGTTAGCAAGGTGTCAAGAAAGAATAAGTAAATGATAAGCTCAAAAATTTGGAACAATAGATTCTCTCTCTCATTTGGTGGGTCATTTTAGGCTAAAAGTGGGCTCACTCAAAGAACAGACACCTAAGATCCTTTCTATATCCATCACATCACCAAACCAATCTTAGAGTATTGAGGCAAGTTCTGAGTCCATACAAGATGCATGAATGCAGCAAAATAAGCTTACAACACACATTGCAATGCATCCACAATCAAGTATAGACTCATAAATCATGCTTTCTACCTCAGCTTACCTTTACAATATTAGAACAAACATTGCCAGATATTCAAAAATATATGAATGCATCAACAACCACAATCTAAAAAATTTTAAGGGTACCCAATTTTTCATCAAAACTTTAAAACACATCTAAAGATTATGTATATGCCAATAGATAACACTACTATGAATTTACACATTATCTACACTACCTAAACATGCCAGTTCAATAGAAAAGTAAACATCCATAAGGAAAAAGAATAACGACAAGAAAATCGTGGGATCAAAAATAGGGGAAGTTATAGACTCGAGGTTACTCAGACTTCACCTTAATCCATAACTTCCCACACCCTACCAAAATAGGATACTTTGTCTTTAAAGTAAAAAACACATAGAAAAGGTGCAAGAGGCATACCTTGGGTTGCCTCCCAGGAAGCGCCTGATTTATTGTTGCGGCACGACTTAGACCATTTGGCTACTCAGACTTCACCAATTTCTCGAATCTTGCTCCTCCATAATTTGCTTTTTTCTTCCACCTTGAGCTTATGAATTGGATCCCTAATTTCTTTTCCAGCTTTCTATCATGCTCAAAAGGTGGCGATATAAGAATGAGGGGAAGGAGTACTATATTTGCATGTTATTTGGAGTAGAGGCTCCCAACCCGAGCTTTTTGTAGACCGTAAGGGGCTTCAAATTTATGCTAGCACCAAGATCACACAGCGCCCTTGCGATTTCTACATCTTTAATTATGTAGGGTATGGTGGCCATCTTCTCCTTTGACTTGATGAGAAGACTGTTGATGGATATTTGTTTTAACATGGAGAGAGAGTGCTTAACCTTGCTTCCCTCCTCTCTCTTCTTGAGTCTTTGAGGGAAAGGAGGATGAGGCCTAGGGACGGGCTTGTATTTTTTTGTCTTCTCGACTAATTCATTTACCACATCCTTGCCACATTCGTCTCCTTCAACCACATCCTTTTCTTCAACTATTTCCTCCTAAATATCTTCTACAACAACCAACACAAGAGGATCAATAGTACTCTCACCACACTCACTAGTAACCTCCGTACATTGCCTTTCATCCACAAAACATTGCACTATATCACTAGGCAATGTACCACTCTGATGCTGCTTAAGTAGAGTTGATACCTGACCAAACTGTTGCTAAAGCTGTTTAATATCCATAGAATGTGACTCTATTTTTTCACTATTTTTTGCAATATATAATCTTATTCCATGCAGAGTCTCATCCCATGTCTCGGCCTTTTTCAACAGGTGATCAAACATTTCCTCAATTCTGGAGTTGCTTGTGCCTGTATCGTGTTGGTGTGGTGGCACATAAGGATTATTTTTGGAGCCATCTCTACTACTCCACTCGATGTTTGGCCCCATGTTTTTCTCATAATAATCACCCTGGCTATCTCTGTAAGCACATTCTCTTCTATAGGTCCAATTCTGGTTTTCCGGAACTTGGCGCTACTGATCTTGATTGGACCATTGGACATTAGGCTAAAAATCCAACATCTGATCAGTGAAAAACCAAATGTCCTCCAAAATAATATAGCTCCTCATACATTGGCATAGGTGAAGGCTAATGTTATGATCAGGGACACTCCATACATATTGTTTTTTATCCTGTAAAGAAACAAAGAAAACAAAAATAAAAGTAAAATATAAGAGAATTAAGAAATCAATACTTGAACTAACTGATAGTGAAATAAAGTCAAGACCTAGCCATATTCCCTGGCAACGGTGCCATAATTTTTGACTGATGTTCACGCTCCAATAAGAAAGCGGTCGTTTTCAGGGCTTGACTACAAGAACCCACTACTAATCATTTCAAGCATAAATAGCTAAAATCTGTAATTGGGGGGGGGGGGGTTTCTGTGATTCAAGAACAAAGTAAAATAAATACTAAAATATGATGTAAGTAAACACTAAATATTGGGGACAACTTGGGAATGTGTTCACCATGGTTTGTTGACTCGATTTCCCTAGGCAACATAACTGCAATTGGCAAAGAGCACGCAGGACGGTAACTTAGGTTCTTCCAGCCCTCTTATG
>JAPFFP010044748.1:0-34784 GCA_026153255.1 Solanum medicagineum | reverse complement strand
GAAAAATCTATCACACAATTCAAAAGCTATTCTTACCTACTTCCAAGTCAGAAATAGGCATTCTTTGAAGCAAACTTACTTGTCTTTGATTCTCACACTTTACCAGTTGATAATTCTGATACTTGGATGTGTACTCTACTATTCTCTTCTTCATTCCAAGCTACCAATAGCACTATCTCAAATCACTATATCCTGATAGACCTAGATGAATCAAATACCATGGATTAAATCACCAACTAAAGTATACAAGTTTGTCATCCAAAATTGAGTACATTGTTTGCGTCAAAGGCAACATTTTGATATTTCTAAACAATAGTTGTATTCTAAACTTATTCATTTCCTCATTTTGGAGCTGGCTAACCTTAACAAAATTTGCTTAACCTCAATACTGGCCAGTACCCTACCCTTCTCTAAAAGACCCAACCATGTAAACCTAGGCTCCAAAGCTTCCATGATAAAGTCTACTTAGAATCTCTAAGCAAGCTAGACTACCTATGCTAACTACCTTTTAGCTCAATACATTTCCACCATATATATATATATACACACACACACACACAATGTAATATGCTGCTTATGCTCAATTTACTTAGCTCAAACATTCACAATCACGATCTCAATTCAGTCAATGCAACACGAATTACATAGAATGATGCAATACAAGGTTCATAATGTCAAAAGCAACTCATTGATCCATTCATAATTATGCATGAAATATCAACACTAAGTACAAGAAACTCGAAGAATTGGATTATGGGATTTTGCTACTTAATCTCTATACTTTAGTGTTATCATGCGTTTTCAAGAGAGTGCATAGATGAACTTAGTCCAATGCTTTAAGAAGCCTCACATACCCGGAACATCAAAGAATGATCAGCTCTCGAACAATCTTTACTCGTGTGCTTGGAACCCTGGCTTTCTCCTCTCCTTGATGCTTCAAGATTTCTAAGTGTGAATGAGTAATAATACTCTTAGGTTACTGATAAGGCGTCCAAAACAAGTCCAAAATGTAATAGGTTTTAATAAAAAAGGTAGGGAAGTATGAAAATACCTCTCTTTAAAATTGTCGAAGGCAACCACGAAAACCCATCTATTGGTCGTGGTTCCATGTAAGGACCAATACTTTGTACGACCTTGATGTAGCTTGGAAATTTAATTTTGAAAAGTTTTGGACCAAGCTGACGCCCTATGGTAGCCTACATGGTCCGTATGGGGCTCTACGGACCATGTGGAGCTTCGTTGGAGTGGCCCTTGGCCTATGGAGGGTGTTTGGCCCTTAAGAGTGTAGTTAGACAAAGGTACACTACACTTGGTCCTCTCACGGTCCATGTGACATTTCACAGATCATGTGGTGGGTCATATGGTGGCCTTGGCTTGAAATCCCACAATTTTGGGACCAAGTGTAGCGCCACGGCCCATGTGGCCGCCCATATGGCTTCCATAGTGAAGTATTTCAAAAGTATTGAAACACCACCTCATAATTTTATCATGGAATATATTTCTAAGAGAGGTGGTACGGACATCCTCACGGCCGTGTGGCCTTCCATTAGAGTGTTTTCGTCGAATTTTTCTAAGTATGGAATCTTTAAGATCAAGATATGAATTCAAGCTTATTTATGTGGTTTAAGGTCATCATGGGCCTATTGCATCAAGCAAGTTCAAAGATATTCCATTAACTAAGCTTTTCACAAAAACCAATAGAAGGGTCAAATTTAAATGGTCATATCTCTTAGCACAAAAAGACATGTGTGGCTCGCAACCTATCAAATTGAATCTCTTTGAATTAGCTTTCCAACGCTTTCGATTTCACCTCATTCTGATTCAGATCAACAAGTTATGCCTATTTTCATAAAACCCGTCTGTGTAGTGTTTTCTGAATTTTGCCTAAGTGAGGTCTCATAAGAGGGTTCCACAGTCAGTGAAACCTTGTACGGACCGTGAGACCACCTTATGGGACCCCCGACAAGAAATAGAATTTTTCTTCATTAATGGTCTTTTTGTGATTGTGGCTTCTCCTAAGGGTCTTTTGTGACTTCCTATGCTATCTTAAGACCTCCAAATGACCTAAACTCTATTCTTCTCATTCACAATTCATTCTTACACTTAGAAATTCTCTCAAGACACTCATAAGAACTCTCTCAAATGACTCATGTGCAATTAATTTTAGGAATCAAGGAAAGACTCATTCTTCTTCAAAATTCTTCTTGAATCTTCTTCAATAGCTAAGGTATGTGGGTTTTGATTCTGGGTTTCTTTCAACCAAGAAGAACCAAAACTCCTTTACTTGATTTTCATGAAATTATGCTTACTTTAAATATGAGTTTTGAGTAGTTTTGTGTATTAAATTCAAATGAGGTATGGGTTATGCTTTATTGATGATTTTAAGTTGATTTAAGCCCTAATATGTTGAATTTCATTATTATTATGAATTTATGAATGTGCATGTCCCTTTAAAGTTTGATTGTCCATGGGTAATCTATATTATGATTTAAATGTGAATTTTACTTATGTTTTCACTTGAATTTCATGATGTACTGTTGATTGAGATTTGAATCTCTACTTATGCTATTCTCATCTTATTCATCGCATATGCATATATGACTATAATTTTTTATGAATTTTATGTAGTAGGTTAAGCCTAATTATGTTTATGTATATAATTTAATAAGATATTGGTTATGACAAGAATGTGATCACATAAACGTCTATGATATGGCTCTTTGAGAATTTTGGGTGTTTGCACCATCTCGTAGTTGTAAATGAGATATTCCTATGCATAAGTATTATGACTATGAACTATGATTTAGCTTTTAAGCTTAATTGTGAATGTATGAGAAATATGATTGGTTTTTGAACATAAAGGTGCATTGAAATGATTTGAAAGGACTATTGCCTCTTTTGAAAGCATGTGTGTATATATATATATATATATATATATATATATATATATATAAGTATTCATGTGGGATGTTTAACTTAGCACCGATGGATTGGGGGCCCTCTCCCTTTCCTTGAACTATGTGCCAAGCATAGGTATATGTGAAAATCCTATCAAAAATGGAGGTGCCTGTAAGGAAGGTTACTTCACATGAAATGGGGTTGCCTCTAAGGTGAAGCATGATATGATATGATATAATTTGAAAATCCTATCCTAAATATGGGGTGCCCATAAAGAAGGTTACTTCATATGAAATTGGGGTACCCGTAAGGTGAAGTATAGTTTACCTTTGTCAAGTAGACCACCTCTTTACCGGTGAGGAGATTTCATTAGAATTTCAAGTAATAGCTCGCTTGGTCTTACTCTTGTCGGTTGATGTCACAATCCCACTTTATATGAGCATTATTACGCTTCATGCATCATTGATTTCATGGCATATTCTTATACTACTCTTCTTTGGATAAATACTTCTTTCTATATTATGTGCCCTTATCATCTAACATTAAATGCAGGTTTGGTAAGTCACGTGCATTGCATCCCGCATACTTAGTACATTCAAATGTAGGAACACATACTTTTTCCTACATGATCTAACCATGTAGGAACTAGAGACTACTTTCAACCACCATTCGATGGCTAGATCGGATTTGAGACATTTGTTGCGGTGACTCCTATCTTCCAAAGACAAGCCACCATCTATCTACCTTATATTGTTCCCGTTTTGCTATTTACTTTGAGTTTGAGACTGGGACATCTCTTGGCCCCCGTCCCATCTCATGTCTAGAGGCATTGTTGGACATCTTGTAGACTCTTGTTGGATCTATATGTTATGTGTTGGGAGCTTATAGTTATGGTTATCTTTTGGAAATGGTTATTATGGATTGATTATGGGAATTATGACATGTATGCATGTTTGATGTTGAAATTTGGAAGATCTCAAGTCCCGTATTACCCCATAGAGTAAGTATGCCCATGGAGTGAGTCATACTTACCCGCCCTTTAGTTCTTATGTGCTATGTACTATGTGAATCCATATCGATCCCTTTCCCTATGATATCCCTATAGCGTGAGTCCTACTTTCCCATCCCTTAAAAGTATGTGTTTACTATTTATACACACTTTCGAACCGATGATGTGAATATGGATACTTTGAGGCTTGCTTGGGGACTCTCGGGTTTCCATTCGCCATTTCAATTCTAGACCCTAGGTCCGAGTTGTGACATTCCACCTACGGCGTAAGGACTTCTTAATTGGGGGCTTCCAAAATTTAGTTTAGTGGAAATTGGACATAGGATCTACGGAACACCTTTCCATGGGCCACGAAAGGAATGACAGGCCACCTATTAATCATGGTTCAAGATCTAGAAATGTTGTTTTTTTGAATCATCAAACCATAAAACTCATTCTACGGCACGTGGATTGAGGTACAATCTGTAGAAGGACTCACACATAGGCCTAAAACTTAGAAAAAATTCTTAAGTCACATGGGAAACTATGAGTTCCTATCTACCTGACATAGATGACCCTTCATGGTTTCTCCCTGTGATTTTTCTCAGTCATTATCTTAACTTCTCTTGGCCGTTTACAACAAACTAGGTGGAATGAATTTGGGGGTGTTACAACCTAGATAGGTTTTACAGGAGATTTGTCCAAGGTTTTTCTTCTACAACGACCCCCACTGACTAGGCTCACTCAAAAGAATGTTCCATTTTTGTTGTCGGATGAGTGTGATGAGAACTTTTAAAGCTCAAATATTTATTCACTACAACTCTTATTTTGACATTTCCATAAGAGTGTTTTGATTTCATAGTCTATTATGATGTATTTCGAGTTTGCTTGGGTGGAGTCTTGATGCAAAAGGGAAGGGTGATAGCTTATGCTTCTAGATAGTTGAAGGCTCATGAGAAGAACTATCCCACCCATGACTTGGATCTGGCAGCTATTGTGTTTGTGTTCAAGCTATGAAGGCACTATCTTTATGGGCTTCATTATGACATCTTCACCAATCATCATAGCCTACAATACATGTTTAGTCAAAAGGACCTGAACTTGAGAAAAAGGAGGTAGATTAGGCTTCTAAACCATATGATGTGAATATTTTATATCACCCGAGGAAGGACAATATAGTGGCAAATGCTTTGAGTAGAAAGGCTTCCAATATATGGAGCCTTGCAACTATTCGGGTTGAGGAGTGACCCTTGGCTTGAAATATTTAGAAATTAGCCAATGGATTGGTGAGATTACAGATTTTAGATCAGGGTAGAGTACTTGCTTCTATTGATGCTTACTCATCCTTGATGGAACAAATTCCCACGAGGCAGTTTGAGGATGAGAAGCTATTTCAAAGTCGCGATAAGGTTATTAGAGGGGAGGCTAAGGAAGCCAAGCATAATTTTAAGGGTATTTTGAGGATTGCGAGTTGTGTTGTGTGCCCAAGGTGGTTAATTTGATCAGATTGATACTTGAGGAGGCTCACTGTACTAGATATTCTATCGATACAGGGGGCAGCGAAGATGTATCATGATCTGAGTTAACATAATTGGTGGTGCGACATTAAGATAGACATATCAGAGTTTGTAGCCAGGTGCTAGACATGTCAGTAGGTCATGTGTGAGCACTCGAGGCTAGATAGGTAGCTTTAAAGGATCAGCATTCCCTAGTGGAAGTGGGAGCACATTACCATGGACTTCATTGCTGGCTTACCTCCTACTGTTGGGGGTTTTAACTCTATTTGGTTAGTGCCAATATCATAATGTTTACAATGTCATCACCATCTCAATATATCATTGTCATCTCAATATAGGAATTATCTTAATATAAAAATCAAATAATTTACAGGAGCACACGTATTACAAATTCACAATAATGATTTCACCATATGAATAATTACTCAATCTGAAACCTCATGATCAAAGTCTACAATGATACAATTCTACCCTAAAGTACTCAGTTTCATACACATTAGAGTATATAAGGTTCAATCATACTTAAAAAAAGGTTAGAAGTGTACTTACCTATCATGACCCTGACGAAGGCTCTAGGAGTAACATGCCGACTGGGTACCCGATAGTCTCCAAAAAAGCCTCAAAGTATCCCAACTCATGTCGTCGGTTCAGAGGCATATTCAAAGAGTAAACACATAATTCTAAGGGATAGGAGAGTAGGAATCATGCTATGTGAATGTTATAGGGGAAGGGAGTAACATGAATTTATATAGTTTATATCACATAAAGAGTAAGGGACGGGTAAGTATGACTCACTCTATGGGGGAAATTCGGGACTTAGGATCTTTCACATCATAACACATAACATAACACACCACTTATAACCAACCCATAAAATGATAATCAATAGATAGCCAAAGCCATAACAAAATCTTGAATCAAACAATTATCATATAAACGTAAAGAAGTTTACAAGATGTGCAATAATGACTGTAAAATAAGATAGGTCGGGGGCCAAAAGATACCCCAGGCTCACCCTCAAAGTAAGTAAAATAGATAAAGACATCGTAGCTAGAAGGAATGGCGGTTTGTCCTTGGAAGATAGGACTCATCACAACAAGCACAACTTGAGATCTGCGCTAGACATCATACGGTGGATGAATGTTCTCCTCAGTTCCTACATGGTAAGATTATGTAGGCAAAAATATGTGTTAGTATGTATGAATGTACGAAGTATGCGGGGTGCAATGCATATGACTTACCAAACCTGCATTTCAATGTTAGATGACAAGGGCATATATATAGAAAGCATCATATAACAAGAGAATAGTATATCAATATGCCAGGAGGTGCATGATGCATGAATGTGAAAATACATCATATATAGTGGGGACGAGACCTCAACCGACATGAGTAAGACCAAGTGAGCTATTACTTGGAATCACGATGAAATCCCTAGAGACGAGGTGGTCTACTTGCCAAGGTAAACCATACTTCACCTTATGACCATTCCCATTTAATTTGAAGCAACCTTTCTTACGAGCACTCCCATTCCGGGTTGTATTTCACATAATGTCATATCACATAATACTTCACGTTATGAGCACTCCTGTTTTGTATGAAGCAACCTTCCTACGGGCAATCCCGTTTCGGATAGGATTCTCATAACCTATTTTTTAGGTACATAGTTCAAGGAATGAGAGAGAACCTTCAATTCATCAGTGTTAAGTAGTCATCCCACAAGAATACTTATAGTGTCTGGAGTTTCAAAGATACGATAGTTATTTCAAATCCATTCAATGCACATTTGGGCCAAAAAGCCAAACACCATTCATAATAATTCATACTTAGGCTCAAATATAAAATCATAGTTCATATTTCATAATACTCATGCGTAAGAATAGCTCATTCATATGTACAAAATGGTGCAAGCACCCAAAATGCTCAAAGAGCCATAATCAATAGATGTGATCACATTCTTGTCATAACTAATATCTTATCAAATATCATATATATAAACGTAATTGGGATAAACCGACTTCCTAACTTTCATAAAATTCATTGTTCATGAATGCATATGCTATAGATGATATGAGAATGGCATGGGTAATATGGATTCAAACTAAATTCAACAATATATTATAAGATTCAAATAAAACATAAGTAAAATTTACATTTAAAAACATAATATAGATTACCATGCATAAATCAAGATTTGAAGAGGACATGCATATTCATATCTTCATATATTCAATGTAAACATTCATAATAGGGCTTAAAGTAACTTAAAATCATAAATAAAGTACAGCCCACACATCAATTGAATTTAAATAATCATAATAATGAAAACCCACATTTAAAGCAAGCTTAAATTCATGAAAATTGCTTGAAATATTTGGATCTCCTTGGTTGAAAGGATCCAAGCAACAAGACCCACATACCTTGCTAATGAAGAAGTTCCACGGAGAAATTTGAAGGAGAAGGAGCCTTTCCTAGAATCCAAAGCTTAATTCCCTCTATTGTTCTTTAGAGAGTCTTGAGAGGATTTTAAAATGTGAGGAATGAATTTGAATATTAGGAATAGGGTTTAGGTCAATAAGAAGTCCTTAGGAAGCATAGGAAGTCCAATAAACTATTAGAATAAACCGTATTTTTTAAAATGCCATTAATGAAACGAGTATAAAAATTGCACGTCACAACATCAAAGATGGGTATGCAGTCTGTGTGGCACTACACGGACCGTGTACTTGCCTGTGAACCAACACTTGGACAAAATTTTGCACAACGAAGGTCCGGAACAGAAATCCCGTACTTAGAAAAATTTGCCAAAATCTATTTCACGGAAGGGTCACACGGGTCGTGCGGTGGTAGACAATACGTGACACTACCCGTGTCACCCTCCTTAGACAATGTTTTTTCACGATGAGTTCTGAGATGGTGATTCTATACTTATGAGATGGTGATTCTATACTTAGAAAGATTTTCATTTCGGAAGCTATACTAACAGCCTCATGGGTCGTGTCACACTACACGAGCCGTGTGAGGGGCCGTGTACCTTACTTGGTCCCAAAATTGTGGGATTTCAAGCCAAGGACACCACACGGTCCGTAAAGTGTCACATAGTCCACGAGGGGTCCACGTGTGGTGCGCCTTAGTTTTAATCACCAGATCAAGGGCCAACACCAAACTTTGAGC
Organism: Solanum medicagineum; assembly: GCA_026153255.1. Lineage (NCBI taxonomy): Eukaryota > Viridiplantae > Streptophyta > Magnoliopsida > Solanales > Solanaceae > Solanum > Solanum medicagineum. The sequence continues at coordinate 26,207 of JAPFFP010044748.1, read as the reverse complement.
TCAAGGGTCACTCCACTAGAGGCCAACGAGGCGTGTGACCACACGCGGACTATGAGGTCTCCCTTAAAGTTTCACCTTGGTACAAAACTTCCCAAAATCAAAATTCTCAAGTTTCAATGAGGTCGAAAATGTCGGAGTCATTACATCGTCTCCCCCTTGGGAACATTCGTGCCCGAATGTGCAAGAACAAGGTTTGAAAGGCTTGACTTAGACCATGAAACTTATAAATCGCAAGATATAATGCATATTTCATTACTTGAAAATAGTAACGTCATTAAAACACATATCTAAACATCATAAAAATCATTTTCGTGCACATGTGTGCATGTCATGTCATGTAACTCAAAAGTGGAAGGATTAGGATTGTTTGGAGAAAGGAAGAACCTAATACCTTAGGCTTGAGTAGATTGGAAAAAAATAGGGATATCGTTTCATCATAACTAACTCCGCCTCCCATATATCACTCTTCACATGTGGATTTCTCCATAGCAACTTAACCGAAGCTACATCCTTGTTATGAAGCCGTTTCACTTGCCTATCCAAAATCTCCATTGACATTTCCTCATAAGACAAGTTCTCCTCATCCTCAACACCTTCCAAAGGCATAATAGTACTATGATCACCAACCAATTTTCTCAACATGGACACATGGAAGACCGGGTGAATCGAGCCCAAATCCGGAGGCAACTCCACCTTATAAGCCATATTCCCAATTCGCTCCACAATCTCATAAGGGCCTACATATCGGGGACTTAATTTCCCCTTCTTACCAGAACGCATCACACCTTTCATATGCAAAACCTTCACATATACCCAATAACCCACATGAAACTCAAGGTCCCTCTTTCTAACATCTATATAGGACTTTTGGCAACACTGGGCCATCTTCCACCTCTCCCTCATCAAGTTCACTTTCTCCATAGCCTCCCACACCATATTCGGGCCAATCAAGGCTATTTCCCTAAACTCAAACCACCCCAATGGATACCTACATCTCCAACCATACAAAGCCTCAAACAGTGCTATACCAATGCTAGTATGAAAGCTATTATTATAAGCAAAGTCAATGTGTGGAAGATGGTTATGCCAATTACCTTTGAATTCCAACACACGAGTCCTCAACATATCCTCCAAGTTTTGAATTGTTCTCTTGGCTTGTCCATCGATTTGAGGATAAAAGGCGATGGTCCACTTAACCTTTGTACGATGTTCACTTTGAAACAACCTCCAAAAGTGAGAAGTGAATTGGGCACCATAATCTGATATGATAGACCTAGGCACACCATGCAACCTCACCAACTCCCGGATGTACAACTTTGCATAATCTTTGGCACCAAAAGTAATCTTGACCGGTAAGAAGTGAGCCGACTTAGTCATCTAGTCAATGGTAACACAAATAGAGTCAAATTGCCTTTGGGTCCGAGGCAAACCAACGACAAAGTACATGTTTACATCTTCCCACTTCCAAGTAGGAATGACAATGTCTTGAGCCAACCCACCGGGCCTTTGGTGCCCTACCTTCACTTGTTGACAATTTGGGCATTCAGATACAAAATTGATTATGTCCTTCTACATAGCATGCTACCAACAAACTTCCCTCAAGTCTCGATACATCTTAGTAGATCCCGAATGAATAGAATAATGAGAGTTATGGGCTTCACTCATGCTCACCTTCCTAAGATCATCCACATCCGGAACACATAACTGGTTTTGATACCAAAGTAAACCATCTCCCCCTTGGTAGAAAACCTCTATCTTCTTTTCAGCAACCAATTTCTTCAACTCAACCAATGACGGGTCTAGATCTTGTTTAGCCTTTACATCAACAAACCGATGATTTGGCCCCATTTTGGACATGAATACCACCATCATTAGAGTCAGCCAACCTAACACCCAATATGGCCAAACGGTGAACATCCCTTGCCAACTCCTTCTTCTGCTCCTCAACATGAGCCACACTTCCCATAGATAGCCTTCTAAGAGTATCGGCTACCACATTGGCCTTGTCGAGGTAATATTGAACACTCATGTCGTAGTCCTTAAGGAGTTCCAACCATCTCCTTTGCCTCAAGTTAAGATCCCTTTGAGTGAACATATATTGCAAAATCTTTTGATCAGTGAAAACAACAACATGCACTCCATACAAATAATGCCTCCAAATTCTTAAGGCAAATACCACTGATACTAACTCAAGATCATGAGTCCGGGTAATTATGCTCATGTACCTTCAATTACCGGGACGCATATGCTATCACCTTACCAAATTGCATGAGTACCAACCCAATCCAATCAGTGAAGCATCACAGTACACCACAAATCCATCCAAGCCATTTGGTAAAGTCAAAATAGGAGTCGATGTGATCCTTCAAAGTCTAAAAACTTTTCTCACATTCGTCTGACCACACAAACTTGACCTTATTTTGGGCCAACTTATTCAACGAAGATGCAATGGATGAGAACTCTTCAACAAACCTACTATAATAACCAGCCAACTCAAGAAAACTCCGAATGTCCAAAGGAGTCAATGGTCTAGGCTAATTTTTCACGGCCTTAGACTTCTTCAATTAACCTTAATACTATCACTAGACACCACATGACCAAGAAAAGCCACTTCACCCAACCAAATCTCACATTTTCTAAACTTGGCGTACGATTTCTTCTCCCTCAAGGTTTGAAATGCCAACCTCCAATGATCCATATGCTCTCGCTCACTTCGGGAATAAATGACAATATCATCAATGAAGACAACCATAAAACTATCAAGGAACGACATGAACACCCGATTCATAAGATCAATAAACATGACCAGAGCATTAGTTAGGCCAGACAACATTACCACAAATTCAAAGTGCCCATACCTAGTTCGGAAAGCCATCTTGGGAATATCACACTCCCTAACTTTCAACTGATGATACCAGGAACAGAGGTCAATCTTTGAGAAATGAGTAGCCCCTTAAAGTTGGTCAAACAAGTCAGCGTTCCCAGGCAGTGGATACTTATTCTTGATGGTCACCTTACTCAATCGCCTATAGCCAATGTACATCCGAAAAGATCCATCTTTCTATCTTAAAAAACACACCATACCACCCCATGGAGATATACTTGGTTTAATGAAACCTTTCTCTAACAAATCTTTCAACTGATCCTTCAACTCCTTCAACTCAGCTGGGGCCATACGATAAGTCTACTTCTGTTTCGAGAGGAATACTGAGCAAGTCTTCAGGGAACACATCTGGTGTCATTACCCAAGCCTAGGGCCTAGACATGACATGACGAATGGTGAACCTGAAGGGACCCCAAACAAGCCTCTTAGCATACCCATCACATATCCTTGGTCACAAAAGCGAGATAAGCATCACAAGATATAATAAAAAAGGGAAAGGGGACTAAGGGAAGTCTATGATAACCACAAAAGCAAAAACGAGTCAAGCTCATAGCATAAGTATGTTATAGTATTCAAAACAACCTCTACTTTAGAATAGAGCGGGGTCGTGACGCTTCCAGGGCTCACTCTCATAATAGTAAGTATATAACATACGAAGGAGTCTCAACAAAACATGGATAAGTAGATATTGTACTCGGAAAGAGGACTCACTAAAGCTTTCTCTGAGAAGCAAACTAGCCACATGGATAAGTAGATATTATCCTCGAAAAGAGGACTCACTAAAGCTTTCTCCGAGAAGCGAACTAGCCACGTGGAGGAGGATAATCAAAATGAGCTCCGGTCCACACATGGTAATATCATGTAGGCATAGAGTATGCGTTAGTACGTTCGAATGTACTAAGTATGCAGGGTGCAATACAATAAGGATATAAGTCATCATATTCGAAATTCATACATACAAGCAATAGATATAATCTCAATATGACATGTACGATCAATGCTTGTAATGAAACATGTTTGTAAATCATTCAACTTGCATAGTATACCATATATATGTGGGAAGAGACGTCAACGAATGAGTAAGACCAAGCAAGCTATAACATGGAATCCCGATGATTATACCCCTCATCGATAAAGAGGTGATCTACTTTCCAAGGTAAACCAAACTTCACATTATGGGAACATGACCCATTTCGTAAGAAACAACCCACCTTATGGGAACATGGCTCATTTTAAAAAGGATTTCATGATAAAGTGTACTAGGTGGATAACTATTATAGCAAGGGTAATAATCATAATCCTATGGTGGCACATAGTTTGAGGAAAGGAGTATGACCCTTGAAGATAGTCCACGCCGACATCCAATCCATCGGTGCTAAGTGTAATCCCACAGGATACTTGAAATAATCATACTTCAATCATAACATGAATAGTTTGTAACATGAGTTGAGTAGCTCATAACAAGCTTGACCACTAGTGGGCCTAACTTGAACATGAGAATAGATCATAATCATACATGAACCCTCTCTTTAATATGAATGGCTTACAAGAGGTAAAAATCTTGAAAAAAGGGTTGAACTTGATACTTGTAAAATTATCGATACTTTTCATGAATTCAAGACATGCTTGAAAATGCCCTTAATCATCATAAAGTTGCTTAACCTGTAAATCATGTAATAGATCATCAATAACTTGAGAATTCTTGTCATGTCATTTTATCATACACATGGTGGGTTCATGATACTTGTTCAAAATCATGCAATTCAATCCACCAACATGGTAGTAAAACCATCATGTAGAGTACCTTGAAATCCATCACAAAAGCTCATAAGAGTTGATAGTTTCATAGGTCAAAGCATGCATAGTCTCAATAGAAAAAAGTATATTCATGGAATAAACTTGAAATAGACATTCATGCATAATCAATCAATACTTGATAAAACCCCAATATGATTTATGTTCATATTTCATAATAAGAGATTCTCACAGGTAATATAACTTGAAATCATGCAATTTTCATAAAAACAGAAGGTTGGGCTCCATGGGTGAAAGGACCCATGGATGAAGACCCACATACCTTAAACCTTGAACCCCTTGAAGAGAATTTGAAGTAGACTTAGAGCTTGGAATGGGTTCTTGAGTTCCAAAATTGAGCTTAAAATCCTTAGGTTTGAATGAGAGAATTGATATAGTCTTAGAGAGATTTTAGAGTGGGTTTTGTGAGTCATAGAGTTGAAAAGAATGGCTAAGTATGAGAGATTTCACGTTAAGTGGGCATGGGGATAAACCCCAATGCCCATGGGGGAGCTAAGAAAACCAAGGAGAATTACACTGGTCTGTGGCCTAGGCGCGACGCGGACAAGACGCGAACTTCAAAAGTACACAGTGGCGCACCTTGGGCGCAAACAACCACTGAAAATCGTAAAATTAGAGAGAATTATTTTTCATTATGGGACTTCTAAAATCTGAGTTATACCTATTTCCTACTCAATATTGCCCCTTGATCGGGAATATCAAGTTGGATTTTCAAAATCACACACGGAATTTGAGATATATGAAAAGTTCAATTATGGGGCATTCCAAAGTACATGAGGGTTGTTTCAATATCCCTCCTCCCCCCCCCCCCGGGAACATTCATCCCTGAATGTCAAAGAAACATGCGTAAAAGAAGTAATTATGAAGATTTAATCCAGATATGAATGCAACAAATACATTTACACATCATTTTCAAAAAGCCTCAACATGAATGTCAAAAATCACCATAAACTTGTTACCATAAACATAAATGCATGGAAAATGACATGAGGGCTGAAAACTAAGACTTGAAATCATATAGGGGACTTAAATTATTACCTTCGACTTGAGTAGAGTGGTAGAGATATGGGTATCACTTTTCCATGTCCGCCTCGGATTCCCATGTGGCACTTTTAACTAGTCGATTCCTCCAAAGGACCTTGAAGAAAGCTACATCCTTGTTTCTCAACCTCTTCATTTCTCTATCCAAAATCTCCATTGGGACTTCCTCATGGGTCAAAGTATCTTCCACAACACCCATAAAATGTAAGGGCACTGTAGCACTTGGGTCACCCACACACTTTCTCAACAAAGACACATGGAAGAACGGATGAATCATATTCATCTCCACAAGCAACTCCAACTCGTATGCAACCTTACTGACTCTCCTCAAACCTCTATAAGGACCCACAAACCTTGGGTTGAATTTCCTGGTCCTGCCAAACCGGACCACACCCTTCATGGATGAGACTTTCAAGTAAACCCAATCACCAACCGTAAACTCAAGATCTCTCCTTCTCAAATTGGAGTAGGACTTTTGTCTACTTTGGGATGTCTTCAATCTCTCCCTTATCAACCTCACCTTTTCCAAGGCTTCCATAACAAAATCTGGACCTAGCAAAGCCGTCTCCCCCACATCAAACCACCCAACTAAGGATCTATGATGGCTACCATATAAAGCTTCAAAGGGGGCTATGCCAATGCTTGAGTGGTAGCTATTGTTGTAAGCAAACTCAATAAGTGGAAGATGTTCATACCGACTACCCTTAAACTCCAAAACACAAGGTCTAAGCATATCCTCAAGAGTTTTGAAAATCCTTTTGGCTTGAATATCTATTTGATGATGAAAAGCCATGCTAAGCTTGACATGGTACCGAAACCTCTTTGGAAGGACCTCCAAAAGTGAGAAGCGATTTGAGCACCACAATCCAAAATGATAGACAAGGGCACCCCAAGCAGTGTAACCAACTCATGAATATATAACATGGCGTAATCTTTGGCACTACAAGTGGTTTTAACCGAGCCGAATTTGTCATTCTATCCATAACAAACCCAAATAGAATCAAAGTGTCTCCTGGTCTTAGGCAACCCAACCAGAAAATCCATGTTGATCTCTTCCCAATTCAAGTAGGAATTTTTATGTCTTGGGCTAGGTCACCCAGTCGTTTGTGCTTGGCTTTCACTTGTTTGCAATTGTGACATCCGGATACGAACATAGAAATATCCCTCTTTATTCCACCCCATCAATACACCTCTCTCAAGTCTCTATACATCTTTGTGGAACCGGGGTAAATAGAATAAGATGAATTAGGAGCCTCCTTCAAAATCAACTCCCTTAAGTCATCAACATTATGCTCACACAACCTACCTTGTTACCTAAGGGAACCATCTCCCCCTTGGGAGAAAACCTCCACTTTACCATCTTTAACCAAGGCCTTCAACTCTAGCAAGGTGGGGTCAAGATCTTGTTTTGACTTTACTTTCTCAATCAAAGAGGATTGAGAACCATCAACAACCAGCACACCACCATTTTCAACTTCATCTAACCTAACCTCCAACCTAGCCAACCGGGGAACTTCTCTAGCCACATCTTTGCCACCATCATCAATATGAGCTAGACTACCTATGGACACTCTACTTAGAGCATCAACCACAATATTAGCTTTGTCGAGATGATAATGCACACTCATATCATAATCTTTAAGGAGCTCTAACCACCTTTTTTGTCTCAAGTTAAGATCTTTTTGTGTGAACACATATTGGAGACACTTGTGGTCGGTAAACATATCAACATCAATCCCATACAAATAGTGATGCTAAATTTTCAAAGCAAACCCAATGGCCGCCAATTCAAGATCATAGGTGGGATGATTCCGCTCATGCACCTTAAGTTGCATACAGGAATATGCTATCACCTTGTCATTTTGCATCAGAACACACCCCAAACCAATTCTTGAGGTATCACAATAAACCATAAACCCTTCCAACCCTTTTAGTAAAGCCAAGATAGGAGCGGAGACAAGCTTATCTTTCAAAGCTTGAAAATTCTTTTCACATTTATCAGTCCACACGAATTTTGCCTTCTTTTGGGTCAACTTTGTCATAGAGAAAGCAAAAGAAGAGAACCCATTCACAAACCTCCAGTGTTAACCCGCCAAACCCAAGAAACTCCTAATGTATGATGGAGTCAAGGGTCTAGGACAATTTCTTATCCCCTCTGTCTTCTTAGGATCCACCTTAATGCCATCATCTGATACCGCATGCCCTAGAAAAGCAACCTCTTTCAACCAAAATTCACACTTTTCATGTTTAGTAAACAACCTCTCATCCCTCAAGATTTGAAACACCACCCTCAAGTGATTCAATGCTCTTTCTCACTCCGAGAATAAATCAATATATCAACAATAAAGACCACCAAAAATATATCAAGGTAGGGTTTAAAGACTCTATTCATGATATCCATAAATATGTATAGCCTGTGCATTAGTCAACGCAAAAGACATAACCACAAATTCAAAATGTCCACACCTAGTCCAAAAAGCTGTCTTAGGAATATCATAATCCCTCACCTTCACTTGGTGGTATCCGGATCGAAGATAAATCTTAGAAAAGTGACTAGCCCCTTGTAGTTGATCAAAAAGGTCATCAATCCTTAATAGAGGGTATTTGTTCTTTATGGTAACCCTATTAAGTTGTTAGTAATCAATGTATATTCTAAGGGAACCATCTTTTCTCTTCATAAACAACACCGGTGCATCCCAAGGTGACTTACTAGGCCTTACCAAAACCCTTCTCCAATAAATCTCTCAATTGATCCTTCAACTCATGTAATTCCACCAGGACCATATGGTAAGGGGGAGTGGAAATGGGTCGTGTATAGGGAAAGAGGTCTATAACAAAGTATATTTCTCCTTTGGTGAGGAACACCAAGGAGCTCAACAGGAAAGACATCAAGAAACTCATTGACCACCGGAACCGACTCAATAGGAAGGTCTTTAGACTCAACATCCCTAACCCTCACAAGATGATAAATGCAACCCTTAGAAATCAACTTTTGGACATCGAGAAAAGAAATGAATCTACCCTTGACCACCACATTACGACTTTTCCACTCAAGGACGGGCTGATTGGGGTATCAGAATTTAACCTTACGGGTTCAACAACTAATGGAAGCATAATATGCATGTAGTCAATCCATCCTATGAATGACATCAAAATCTACCATATCTAATTCAACAAATCACAAGGAAAAACTTTATTGATATGAACACGGGATATTTTATAGGCTCTTTTAGAAACAACGGACTCACTAATGGGGGTAGACACTTCATAAGGTTCACACAACAATTCGGGACTCACATGAAGCTTTTTGGCAACAAAAGGAGTAATGAAAGAAAGAGTGACACCCAAATCTATCAAGCAAACACATTATAATCAAAAACCATTAACATACATTAAGAACATTGGGTACCTCATCCACCCCTTTCCTTCCTTGGAGAGCATAAAACCTATTTTTCCTTAGAGCACCCCCTTATTGGCCTCCCTTTGCCCTTTGACCCGCATTAGCACCTTGTCCTTGAGGACGACCATCTCTACCTTTGTGTTGAGCATGAGGATAATCAATAACCATGTCACCCATTTCACCACAACCAAAGTTGTATTAGAGTTCTTCAAATATGGGCTACCATGGTTTTTCCCACAGTTTTGGCACTTAGCATTTGCCATCCCACTACTGCCACCTTGAAATCTTGGGTTATCATTATCAAATCTCTTGTTTGGAGCATTGAAAGACCCTTGGCTTTGGAATTTGTGGCCTTGTGAAAACAGCCACCCTTAGATCCTTGGAAACCATCTTCAAATTGAGCCCTCTTAGACTCACAACTTCTTCTTTTTCTAAGCTTTTCCCCCTCTAGTTGTTCAGCATATGTCATGAACTGAGACAAATCCATATCACTCACTAGCATGGCGGTACGACACTCTTCATTAACCAAGTTGTACACTCTCGACACAAATTTGTTCATTCTAGCTCTAGGGTCGGCTACCAAATATGGATCATATTTGGAAAGGTTGCTGAACTTGAGGGAATACTCACTCACACTCATTGAACCTTGCTTGAGGTTCATAAACTCCATCATCTTATCCTCTCTTAGTGTGATAGGAAAGAACCGGTTGAGAAAGGCGGCTTTGAACTCCTCCCAAGGAATAGTATCATCATCTCTCCTCTCAATTTCCATTGAGTAAACCAAATTTGGGCCACATCTTTGAGTTGGTATGCAAAATTTGGGCCACACCTTTGAGTAAGACCAAGCGAGCTATAACTTGGAATCCAAATGAATACCACTCATCGGTAAAGAGGTGGTCTACTTGCCAAGGTAAACCATACTTCACCTACCGGGAACATGACCCATTTCGTATAAAGCAACCCTCCTTACGGGAACATGACTCATTTCGGAAAGGATTTCATGATAAAGTGAACTAGATGGATCCATTAGTAATACAAGGGTAATAATCATAATCCTATAGTGACACATAGTTTGAGAAAATAAGTATGGACCCTTGAAGATAGTCCACGTCGACATCCAATCCATCGATGCTAAGTCTAATCCCACAGAATACTTGAAATAATATTCTTTAATCATAACATAAATAGCTTGTAAGAACATGATTGGAGTAGCTCATAACATGCTTGACCCCTAGTGGTGAGCCTAACTTGAACATGAGAATAAATCATAATCATATATGAACCTTTGCTTTAACATGAATGGCTTACAAGAGCTAAAAATCATGAAAATAGGGCTTAGCTTTATACTTTTAAAATCATAGATACTTTTTAAGAAATCAACACATGATTAAAAGCCCTTATCATCATGAAGTCGCTTGACTTGTAAATCATATAATAGATCATCAATAACTTGAGAATTCTTTTCATGTCATTTTATCAAACACATGGTGGGTTCATGATATTTGGTCAAAATCATGCAATTCAAGAGTGAAATAAGATGAGTAAACTCAGTGCAATTCAACCAACCAATATGGTAGTAAAATTCTCATGTAGAGTACCTTGAACTCCATCTCAAAAGCTCATAATAGTTGATAGTTTCATAGCTCAAAACATGCATAGTCTCAATAGGCAAAAATCAATTCATGGAATAAGCTTGAAATGGACATTCATGCGTAATCAATCAATACTTGATAAATCCCCCAACATGATTTATGTTCATATTTCTTAATAAGAGATACTCATAGGTAATATAACTTGAAATCATGCAAGTTTCATAAAAAGAGAAGGTTGTGCTCCATGAATGAAAGGACCCATTGATGAAGAACCACATTCCTTAAACCATAAATCTCTTGAAGAGAATTTGAAGTATACTTAGAGCTTGGAATGAGTCCTTGAGTTCCAAAATTGAGCTTGAAATCCTTAGATTTGAATGAGAAAAGTGATAGAGTCTTATAGAGGTTTCAAAGAGTGTTCTATAGGTTATAGAGTTGAAAAAAATGGTTAAGCATGGGAGATTTCACATTTAAATGGGCATGGGGCTATGACCCCATTGCTCTTAGGCTAGATAAGAAAACCAAGGAAAATATTACACTGGTCTACGACCCAGTTGCAATGCGGACCAGATGCAGACTACACATTACATAGTGGTGTGTCGCACCCTGGGCGCTGACAACCACTGAAAATCGTAGAATTAGCAAAAATTATTTTTTCTACGGGTCTTCTACAATCCAGGTTATACCCATCACCTAATCAATATTTCCCACTGATCGAGAATATGAAGTCAAATATTTGAAATCATGCATGAATTTTGAGATATATGAAAATTACAATTTTGGGGCATTTCGAAGCATGTGAGGGGTGTTTCATCCGGAAACTTATTCACTATGGGGATCGATTCAAGAGTAGATAATTGGACTCCACATCCTTGACCCTCACAATATGATAAATACACCCCTTGGCGGTCATTTTTTGGGCCTTAAGGTAGGAAATAAATCGACCTTTAATAGCAAAGTCACTATCCTTCCATTTGAGAACGGGCTCACCTGGTGGTTGGAACTTTACCTTTTGGGTCCTACAATCTATAGAGGCATACGATGCATACAACCAATCTATACTAAGAATCACATCAAAATCAAACATCTCCAGTATCACAAGATCATATGGAAAAATATTATGCAACACAGAAATAGGACAACCCTAATATACCTCATGAGCAACAACAGATTCACCAACGGGTGTATAAATCAAAAAAGGCTCTCTCAAAATTTTAGTACTCAAACCAAACTTAACAGCCAATAGAGGAGTAAAAAATGATAATTTGGCACCTGGATCAAGCAAAGCATAAGCATCAAAATCAAAGACTTTTAACGTACCAGTGATAACATTTGGAGACTCCTGCACTTCCTGACGGGCATGAAGAGCATAGAACCTGTTGTTCCTTGGGGCACCACCTTGAGGAGCTCTTTGTTGGCTCAGAGCAATCCCAGCTACTTGACCCTAACCCTTTGAGAAGCCTTAGGGCAATCAGAAATTTTGTGGCCCTTGTGACCACACCCAAAGCAGGTGCCTAAACTTCTCCAACATTCACCTGTGTGGTGCTTCCCACATTTGTCACATAGAGGATACCATGGTCCACCACCAACCGGTGCCTTAGAAGGGGCACTCTAGCATTATTAACCTAAGCATTAGAGCCTTGACCCTGTTGGAAGTGACCAAAATCACTACCTTTAGAGTTAGAGAACCCACCATCATAACAAGCTCTCTTGGGATCATTCATTCTCCTCTCTTTGAGTTTCTCCCCTTGAACTTGTTTTGCAAATGCCATGAGTCCAAATTTATCCATATATCGAGTAAGCATCATTGTATGACACTCTTTCACAAGCAAGTCAGAGATACTAGAAATAAACTTGTGCTTTCTTGCATGAGGATCAACCACAAGTGTCGAAGCATGTTTGGAGGGCTTAGTGAACTTGAGGGCATGGTCCCTCACACTCATAACCTCTTGCTTAAAGTTGATAAATTTAGTTATCTTAGCTTCCCTAAGTTCCAGTAAGAAGAAACAATCCAGAAGGTAAGCTTGGACTCCTCCCAATTAACACCATAACCACAAACCCTCTCTATCGACCATTGGGTGTACCACACCTCACCCACATCCTTCAACTGAAGGTAGCCAATTCAGCTTTCTCCGCAGAAGTGATACCTATGATATTCAACAACTCGGTGCTCGTAAATGAACTCCTAAGCATCCTCATCGGCCTTTGACCCAAAGAACTCCGAAGGATTTATCAGGGTAAAATCCCTCACCTAGAAGTTGGAGTAGGATCCAGAGGAAGGTTAGCTTTCCTAGTCTGAGTAGTCACCACCTGGGCAAGCATACCAAAGGCTATATGAAATTCACCATTAGAGATAGGATCTTCAATGGTCCCTCAGGATGCTTGACCCTCATTAGTCGGAGTCAATCTGGGAGCTCTCCTTCAAGGCATATTCTGTAATGGAACAAGGACACCATCAAAATCAGGGAAACCAAACATACGATTCATAGCATGGCATAAACATGAAGAAGTGAGACAATTCCTAGAACGTTGTCTTAGCCTCCCACTTATAGGCATGTTTACTTCACACCCATAAATAGGACTCTACTTAATGCGGTATGTTAAACTCAAAGGATTATTTTACAAACCTACTGCTCTGATACCATCTATGTTATGACCCCAGCCTAGGGTCTAGGAGTGACATGGTGGATGGGGACCCAAGAGTCTTCAAACAAGCATCAAAGTATCCCAACTCACATAATCGATTCAGAAGTGTATTCAAATATTAAACACATAGTTCTAAGGGATGGGAAAGTAACCTTAAATCATAAATAATGTACAGCGCACATATTAGTTGAATTTAAATAATCATAATAATGAAAACTCACATTTAAAATAAAGCTTAAATTCACAAAAATTGCTTGATAATTTAGGTCTCCTTGGTTGAAAGGAACCAAGGATCAAAACCTACATACATTGCTAATGAAGAAGTTCCAAGAAGAAATTTGAAGGAGAAGGAGCCTTTTCTTGAATCCCAAGCTTAATTTTCACTAGTATTCTTGAGAGAGTCTTGAGAGGATTTTCAAATATGGGGGATGAATTTGAATATTAGGAATAGGGTTTAGGTCATTAGGAACCCTCTATGAGGCATGGAAGTGCAAAAAGACCATTAGAATAAACTGTATTTACGAAAACGTCAATAATGAAACGAGTTGAAAAATTGCACATCCCCACTTCAAGGACGGGTATGCGATCTGTGTGGCACTACACAGACTATGCACTTTCCCATGATCCAATACTTAGACAAAATTTTGCTCAACAAAGGTCCGAAACGGAAATCCCATACTCAGAAAAATTTGATGAAATTGTAATGCCCCTTAATTTCTTTCTACCCGATCTGGATAAGTGTGTGAAGAGGATAGGTGAGCATGATTCAGAGAAAAATTGAAGAAGCAGTCTATGAGAGCCCCTACGACTCGTAGAGGGGTTTACGAGTCGTAGAGGGGTTTGTAGCAAATCCTAGTGATTCAAGTTTCAAGGACCTTTAGAGTATGAGATGGGTTTATGACTTGTAGAATTAGGTATGACTCATAGAAGAGGGTTTCATGGTAGATTCCAGTGAATATCAGTTTTGGATTATATTTTTCATTTGGAGAGATTACTACTCGTAAAAGGAAATATGACTTGTAATGTGGTGTTTCATATCAATTTCCAGAGACTCGGGATTTTCAGACCTTTATCCAGGACAGGCAGTTAAAACTCCTAGAAGGGCCTACGAGTTGTAAATGGGGTTTTATAGACCCTGCCGATAGTTTTAATGAGGGGTATTTTTGTCTATTTCCCCTATCTATTCCATTAAAACCTAGATGTTTTTTATACTTGAATAAGGTCCTAAATAAACTCGAAAGGTATTATTCTTCATTCCCCATACTTGGATTTTCTTGAGAGAAATAAGAGAAGAAGAAACTAGGGTTTTCGCATAAGAGCAAGGATTGGGTTGAAGATTGAGTACCCCTCATTCTCAGGTATGTAAGGCTTACCAAAGTGTGAAACCTCTTCCTTCACACACCCATTCATCATTTCTTAAGTCAAGATTTTGAGGAAAAGAGTTGAGATTTTGAGAAACTTTACTATCTTAATATTGAAATCCTTGCATCTATCATGAGGTATTGTTATATTACATGAGGTGATCACTATATGGCATGATTATTTATTATGAGATTTGTACATGTATTTCATACATGGTAGCATGAACCCCAAAATCATATGATTTTTATGAGATTCTATTAATCACATTGGATATTTGAATTAATGTAAATTTAGCATTTAGAGTGGAGTAATTTAAGCATGATTGAGTATGAAGAGCATGTTGCGTTGAGTCATATATATTGCTAGACATAAATATCTTGCTTGCATTACATGATGAGTAAATCAAGTTAGTCCAAATGACCATTTGAGTCTGAGTTAAACTTGATGCCTTGGTAGATAGAATGAATTGATGAATGACTGAGATGAGTTGAGAGGAGATACCCCAATGGGGTTTAGTTTTGAGTTGATTGAGGAGTTGAGCATATTTTAGTCTTGGGAGGAGCATCAAGCACCAAGCGATTAGCGAGTACACTTCTACTTTAACCCACAAAACTACATCGCTAGTGTAGGATAGTCATTACAGCTAGCTTAGAGACTCTTGTCCCGCAAGTGGACACTTATTTTGGATCCAAGAGAGCATTGATCCCCCTTTTCTGTGGCAAGTTAAGGGTAGGCGTGGCAACGATGCTGATTCATTGTGCATCACCTAATTAAAGGTGGTAGGATGAGGATGTCAGTTAAAACAAACTCTTAAGCAACATTGATTTGAGCATGTGATTTCAAATCGAGTCTATTTTACTGAGCCTATTTTTATAGCATGATTTTCCATAAAACTTACATGTTAAGTCGAGCATGAGTTGTTGAGTCAACTTGAGCGGTTCAAGATTTATTTTCTTGAGCCATTTTACATACCAGTATATTTCATGTACTAACGTCTATTTGGACCCGCATCATTTTATGATGTAGATACAAGTGATAGAGGACTTCAGCCTGCACATCGTTGAGGTCTAGATCAATACACTTCCAGAGTTGGTGAGCCTCTTTACATTTTGGAGGAGCACTATTATCTTTTTATTATTGTTGAGTACTTCATTTGCTTTTGATTTAGGTGTCCATGGCCTATCATGGCATCATTATAGACGGTTGAGTAGAGGCTTCATAGACATTGGAGTAGAGTATTTAATGAGTATTTTGTATTTTAACTTATCTTCATTATAAGCTATGATACAGTAGAGTTACACTTATTTATCTTCCTGCATATGATACCTTACTTTCTGAGTTATTCTTTCGCTATCGAGTTGATGTGACAATGAGGCTAAGTGGCTTTCCTAGGAAACCAGTAATAGTCCTTCAAGTGCCGACCACTCCAAGGGTAACCGTCCGGGGGGTGACAACTTAGTATCAAAGCACAAAATTCAAGAGTCCTAAGGATTCTATGAAGTCGTGTCTAGTAGAGTCTTGTTTAAGAGTGTGTTGTGTACCACACTCCATAAGTAGAAGGCTACAAGATGTTAGGAACTTTTACCTTTCTTGTGATCTGAGTTCGTGCAATAAAGTTCAAAACTCTATAAAATTACTTTTCTAATTCGTGCATTACGCGATTGCAGACAAGACTGCTAGACACATGGTAACCCAATTGGAATGCTTCATCTAGCACTGCTGAGAGCCCTACTTTAGAGGTGCCTCCTACAAATAGAAAGGAGCAGCTAAAGTCGATAGTGTTCCTGTGACGCCTACTGCTCCACCTGCTCCTACTTCAGAGACCAACTTTCAAGGAGCTATTGCTATGCTCACTCAGTTGGTAGCTACCTAGAGTGGGAGTCAGGGTTTAGAAACCCCTAGTTCTAGCTCTCATGAACCAATAATTGCCTCCAGACTGCTAGACTTTCTGAGGATGAACCCACCTATCTACACTTCGTCTAAGGTTGAGGAGGACCCTCAGAACTTTATTCATGAGATGTGGAAAGTACTGAAGACTATACATGCGACTGAGACAGGAGAGTTGAGCTTACTACCTATCATCTCAAGGATGTGGCTAATGTTTGGTACAATCAGTGAGAAGAGAGTCGAGGCGAGGATTCTGAGCCAACTACTTGGGATGAGTTTGAGAGTGCCTTCTTGGATCACTTCTTCCCTCAGGAATTGAGAGAGGCAAAGGTGTAAGAGTTTGTAAATCTAAAGCAAGAGGGGATGATTGTGAAACTATAGCCTGAAAGTTATCAAGTTGTCCAGGTATGGCCCAAAGATGATTCCAGATATGACAGCAAGAATGAGAAAATTTGTATCTGGTTTGGGTAGGTAGGTGAAGAAAGAGTGCAAGGCGGAATTGTTGATCCCAGGCATGGATATCTCCAAAATGATGTTCTATGCCCAATGGACTGAGGCGGATAAGAAGAAAGAAAGAGAGGAGCATTTGAATAAGAAGGCCTGATCAGCAGGGCCTGACCCCAGTCATCACAAGTAGAGTAAGGGAGATAAGTCCTACTTCTAGAAGAGTTCCTCTAGCTATGCACCAACTTCAGCCACTACACCAGCCTCGAGCCATAAACATGATCAGAGGTCCCAAGGTCAATCAAGCTTTAGACCACAGGGTGCCCAGTTTCAAGCAAGTGCGACTCTTGGCTCTAATGGGAAGCCACCTTGTGGGAAATGTGGTAGGATGTATTTGGGAGAGTGTAGAGATGGAGGAAATGCTTACTATAAGTGTGTTTTGCCAGGTTACTTTTAAAGGGAATGTCCGGTGTAGGGTAATAAGGCCCAGACTTCTACCACAGCACCATCAGCGAGGGTATTCAGAGAGGTGTTACACCAGGGATCGGTGATAGGACAAACTGTCTGTATGCAATGGGACCAATAGGATTAGAAGGTTGCACTAGATGTTGTGATAGGTATACTTCGAGTCTTTACCTTTCCTTGTTATGTCTTTCTTGATCTAGGGGCAACTTGTTCTTTTGTGACACCATATGTGGAAAGAAGATTTGAGATTCTCCTTGAGTGTTTGCTTGAGCACTCTTGTTGGTGAGTTAAATCGAGATGAGAGGATCCATAGAAATTATGTAGTGTCCATCTATCATAGGGATACTCTTGCTAAATTAAATTAAGTTAGAGATAATTGATTTTGATGTGATCCTTGATATGGATTGGCTTCACACTTGCTATGCCTCTGTTGATTGTCAAACTCAAATTATCAAATTCCAGTTTCTGAATGAGCCAGTTATTGCGTGGAGAGGAGATTCAGATACACCTAAGGGTAAGTTTACTTCTTACTTCAAAGCCTGAAAGCTGATCTCTAAGGAATGTATCTATCACCTCGTGCGAGTTAAGTTTGATGAAGTTAAACCCACCTTCTCGTAAGTCTGCTCCAATTGTGAGTGAGTTTCCTGATGTGTTTCCTAAGGATTTACCCGGAATTCCTCTTGATAGAGAGATCGATTCCAACATTGATGTGCCACCTAACACCCAACATATTTCTATTCCACTATATAGAATGGCCCCTGAAAAATTAAATGATTTGAAGGAGCAGGAGGGACTTGTTAGAGAAAGGATTTATAAGACCAAGTATCTCTCCATGGGGTGCTCTGGTCTTGTTCATGTGAAACAAGGATGGTTCTCTGAGGATGTTAATTAACTGCCGCCAATTGAACAAGGTGACTATCAAGAATGAGTATCCCCTTTCGAGGATTGATAATGTGTTTGACCAACTTCATGGTGCTATCATTTTCTCTAAAATAGACCTCAGATCAGGTTAACATCAGTTGAAAGTGTGAGAATGTGATATCCCAAAGACGGCTTTTTGAACCCAATATGGTCACTTTGAGTTCTCTGTAATGTCTTTTGGGTAGACAAATGCACCCACAACCTTCATAGATCTGATGAATAGAGTATTTAGACATTATTTTCATATGATCATGATTGTGTTTATTGATGATATTTTGGTGTATTCTAGAAATGAGGAGGAGCATGCTATTCACCTCAGGATCGCGTTCCAAACACTTCGAGAGAATGAGTTGTATGAAAGTTTTCTAAGTGCAAGTTTTGGCTCAAATCTGTGGCTTTCTTAGGCCATGTTATTTCTAGAGATGGAATTTGAGTGGATACTCAAATGATTGAGGCAGTTAAGAATTGGCCAAGACCAACCTCATCGACCGAGATAAGGAGTTTTCTGGGATTAGCTGGCTACTATTGGAGGTTTTTTGAGGGATTTTCCTCCATATCCATACTGCTGACCAAATTGAATCAGAAGAATACCAAGTTCCAGTGATCCATCGAGTGTGAGAAAAGTTTCCAAGAGTTGAAGACGAGGTTAACCACTGCACCCGTGTTGACCTTGCCTGATGGAATAGATGGGTTTGTTATATATTGTGATGCTTTGAGAATGGGACCGAGATATATGTTAATGTAGAAAGATAAGGTTGTTGCCTATGCTTCTAGTCAACATAAGGTGCATGAGAAGAATTATCCCACTCATTACTTGGAGTTAGTAGCGGTGGTGTTCGCTCTCAAGCTATGGCACCACTATTTATATGGAGCACATGTTGATGTATTTAAAGACCACAAGGGCCTGCAATATGTCTTCACATAGAAAGAGCTCAACTTGAGGCAAAGATGATGGCTTGAGTTGCTCAAGGACTATGACATGAGCATCCTCTACCATCAGGTAAAGCTAATGTGGTTACTGATGCTCTTAGCAGATTATCCATCGGAAGTATCGCCCATGTGGATGAGGAGAAGAAGGAGTTAGCCAAAGAGGTTCATAGACTGGCATGACTGGGATTCCAATTAGATGAATCAGATGAAGGAAGAGTCCTGGTACACAATGCGTCTACATCATCCCTAGTTTTAGAGGTGAAAGAGAAACAAGATCTAGATCCAGTCCTATTACAATTGAAGGAAAATGTACATAAGCAGAAAGTGATGGCTTTTGCCAAAGGGGGAGATGGAGTATTAATGTATCAAGGCAGATTATGTGTCCCAGATGTTAATAGTGTTCGAGAGAGGATTATGTCAGAGGCCCACAGTTCCAGATATTCCATCCGTGCAGGATCTACCAAGATGTACCATGACATGAGAGAAGTTTCCTGGGTGTGTGGAATGAAGAGGGATATCGCTGAGTTAGGTTCCAAGTGTCCCAATTGTCAACAAGTCAAAGTTGAGCACCAAGGGCCATGTGGAGTGGCTCAGAACTTTGAGATTCTGGAGTGAAAATGAGAGATGACCAACATGGACTTCATCACTGGTTTACCAAGTTCTCAAAGACAACATGATTCGATTTGGGTGATAGTTGACACAATGACTAAGTTAGCCCACTTCCTAGCAGTCAAGACAATTGACACTACAGAGGATTATGCCCAATTATACATAAAGGAGATTATTAGGTTGCATGGAGTCCCTTTATCCATCGACTCAGATAGAGGAGCCCAATTTACTGCCCAATTTTAGAGGTCTTTTCAGAAGGGTTTGGGTACGAAGGTGCTCCTTAGCATTGATTTTCACTCTCAGACAGATGATCAGGCAGAGCGCACTATTCAAACATTGGAAGATATATTGAGGGCCTGTGCTATTGACTTTAAGGGTAATTGGTATGACCACCTTCCATTGATCGAGTTTGCCTACAATAACAGATTCCATTCGAGAATGCAAATGGCCCCATATGAGGCACTCTATGGGAAGAGGTATAGGTCGTTGATTGGATGGTTTGAGATAGGTAAGCAGGGTTGATTGGACTAGACCTAGTTCACCAAGCTATGGAGAAGGTAAAGATCATCTGAGAAAGGTTGAGGACTACATAGAGTCAATAGTAATCCTACCCAGATATCAGATGGAGAAACTTGGAGTTTGAGGTCAATGATTGGGTGTATTTGAAGGTGTCACCCATAAAGTGTGTGATGAGATTTGGAAAGAAAGGGAAGTTGAATCTGAGGTATATTAGCCCTTATAAGAATATAAAAAGAGTGGGAAATGTGGCGTATGAGTTAGAACTACCATCAAAGTTAGAGGTCATCACGCAGTTTTCCACATTTCCATGCTTAAGAATTGTTTGGGAGATCCACAATTGATTATGCCTATTGGGAGTATTGGAGTGAGAGACATCCTGAGTTATAAGGAGATCCCTATCTAGATCCTTGATCGTCAGGTTCACAAGTTGAGGAACAAGGAGATTGCATCTGTCAAGGTATTGTGGAGGAACAAACTTGTAGAAAAAGCTACTTGGGAGGTGGAAGAGGACATGAAGGCAAAATATCCTAAGTTCTTCCTTCCTACTGACGATGGCAAACTTGATGGTGAGTATTTCCCTCCAAATTCCTAAATTTCCATTCCTTATATCCTTTTCATTCCTTATATGATAGACGATAGAGTTCTAGAGTTTGAGTTAGGATTGATGTGATTTGTTAATTTTTTGATTATTTTACTTGATAAACTTCTTGATTTGGTTGATTGCATGAGTGAGTTTAGAGATTGATTCATTGTCAGAGTCCTTAGGAAAGTTCGTGCCTTGACCTAATCCCTATCTTTCTCTTCATTCGGCGATGAATGATCCCAAGGGAAAGATAATGTAATGCCCCTTAATTTATTTCTACCTACTCTAGATAAGTGTGTGCAGAGGATTGGATAGAAAGAGTCTAAGAAAAATTGTAGAAGCAGTATACAAGAGCCCCTACAACTCATAGAGGGGTTTATGAGCCGTAGAGAGGGGTCCCATAGAAAATCCCAGTGATTCATGTTTCAAGGACCTTCAGAGTATGAGATGGGTTTATGACTCGTAGAATCCATTACGACTAGTAGAAGAGGGTTTCATGGTAGATTCTAGTGAAGATCAATTTCGAATCATATGGTTGATGAGGAGAGATTACGACTCGTAAAAGGAAATGTGACTTGTGATATGGAATTTCGTATCAGTTTCTAGAGACTTAGGATTTCAGACCTTATCCAGGAGAGGTAGTTATGAGTCGTAGAAAGGCTACATGTCGTAAATGGAGTTTCATAGACCCTACCGACAGTTTTAATGAGGGGTACTTTTGTCCATCTCCCCTACCTATTCTATTAAACCTACACGTTTTAACACTTGAATGAAGTCCTAAATAAACCTGAATGGTATTATTCTTCGTTCCACACACTTGGGTATTCTTGAGAGCAAGAGGAGAAGAAGGAAGAAACTAAGGCTTTCACACAAGAGCGAGGATTGGGTTGAAGATTGATTCCCCCACATTCTCAGATGTGTAAGGCTTACTAAAGTATGAAACCTCTTCCTTCACACGCCCCTTCATCATTTCTTGAGTCAAGATTTTGAGGATAAGAGTTGAGATTTTGAGAAACTTTACCATTTTAATACTCAATTCCTTGCATCTATCATGTGGTCTTGTTATATTACATGAGGTGATCCACTTCATGATATGATTATTTACTATGAGATTTGTACATATATTTCATATTTGGTAGCATCAACCCTAAATCGCATAATTTTTATAAGATTCTATTCATCAAATTGAATATTTGATTTGATGTAAATTGAGCATTTAGAGTGGAGTAATTTGAGTGTGATTGAGTATGAAGAGCATATTACATTAATTCATGTATATTGCTACACAAGAATATCTTACTTGCATTACATGATGAGTAAATCAAGTGAATTAGTTCATTCTCGAGTTCTTGAATCGAGTGTTTGAGTCTGAGTTAAACTTGATGCGTTGCATTGATTGAATGAATTAATGAATGACTGAGATGAGATACCCCAATAGGGTTGAGTTCTGAGTTGATAATGAGTCAAAAATATTTTAGTCTTGGGAGGGGTTCCGAGCACCGAGCTGCGAGTGAGTACACTTCTACTTTAACCAACAAAACTACGTTGCCAGCATAGGATAGTTGTTACAGCTAGCCTGGCGACTCTTGTCCTGCAAGTGGACACTTATTTTGGATCCAAGAGAGAGTTGATCGCCCTTTTCCATAGAAAGTTAAGGGCGGGCGTGGCAACGATGCTAATTCGTTATGCATCACCTAATTAAAGGTGGTGGGATAAGAATGTGGATTAAGAGAAACTCCCAAGAAACATTGATTTGACGATGAGATTTCAAACTGAGTCTATTTTACTAAGCCCATTTTAAAAGCATGATTTCCATAAAACTTGCATATCGAGTGAGCATGAAGTTGAGCAAGTCAAGATTTATTTTCTTGAGCTATTTAACATACCAGTATATTCCATGTAATGATATCCATTTGGACTTGCATCATTTTATGATGCAGATACAGGTGATAGAGGACTTCAGTCCGCGCTTTGTTGAGGCCCAGTTCAATACACTTCAAGAGTTGGTGAGCCCTCCTTACATTCTAAAGGAGCCCTGTTATCTTCTCTTATTATTGTTGAGTACTTTATTTGCTTTTGATTGAGGTGTCCTTGGCCAGCCATGGCACCATTCTAGAAGGTTGAGTTGAGGCTCCATAGACATTGAAGTAGAGCATTTAATGAGTATTTTTTATCTAAACTTATCTTCATTGTAAGCTATGATACAGTAGAGTTATGCACTTATTTTTATCTCCCTTCATATGATACCTTTACTGTCAGAGATATTTTTTCGCTGTCGAGTTGATGTAACGATGAGGCCAAGTGGTTCTCTTGGGGAATCAATAATGGTTCTTCAAGTGTCAGCCACGCCAAGGGTACTCGACTAGCATGATAGAAATCCACTTCGCAGAAGGACCACATGGGCCATGTGGTGTTACATGGTCCGTGGAACTGCTCGTGTCACCCACCATAGACAATGTTTGTCCACGATGAGTTACGAGACGGTTATTCTATACTTAGAAAGACTTTCAATCCGGAAGCTATACGGACGGCCTCACGGGCTGTGTCATACTACACGAGCCGTGTGAGGGGCCGTGTGAGCATATTAGGTTCCAAAATTGTTGTATTTCAAGCCAAGGCCACCACACGGTCCGTAAAGTGTCACACGGACCATGAGGGATCATGTGTGGTGTGCATTGGTTTTAATCATCACATCAAGGGCCAACATCAAACTTTAAGGCCAAGGGTCACTCCACTAGAGGCCACACGGGCCCGTGTGACCTCACACAGACCGTGTGGTCTCCCTTGAAGTGTCACCTTGGTCCAAAACTTCCCGAAATTGAAATTTTCATGCTCCAACGAGGTCATACAATGTATGGTTCATTACAGTGCGTTAGAAAATGTCTTGATTCAAGTTAAATCCATGACTTTTCCCCTTCAACTTTAATCGAAATAACCACAATATATTCAAACAGCATCATAATCATATAACGAATCTTATGACAATAAAATCAATCATTTTGACTGAAGGGAAAAATGATTAAAAATATCTCATATCAGAAAAAGTTACTAGAACCTGAAAGTTATTACATAAGGTGTTCCCCAAGTAATAAGGACTTCAATAGTGATAACCATTTTTGGAAAAGTGAGTTAAAATGAGGTAAAGATCATCAATTTAGCATTAGGAATCAAAATTCAAAATATTCCCTAATTTCTCAATTAAAAATAAAAAATTATAAGTTAAAAACAAAATTTAATCAATGAAAATTAAAGATATATGTTAGAAAATAGTTGCCCACTAGATTTGCCTTGAAAGACCTCTCAAAACGAAGCTTGAAATATTTAAAAATAGTGGAACATGGCTACTCTTGATATTTTAAAAGAGTTCACTGTTCAAGTACAATTTATACTCCGTGAAGGTGGAGGTCAGGCTGTCTAACCCTCCACGAATGCAGAGACCCAATCCGTAAATATGGAGGTCACATGGATGACTCTCCGTGAACACACTAGCCCATGGCACGAATGCAGAGGTCTGGTGCCTCAATGCTCTGCGAACGTGGTGATCAGCTTCGCAAATGTGGAGAACAAGTTTACTTGCGCCAGATATCAGTCCAATTAACAAGAACACAATACATACAATTACGAAATAGACCATCAAGATTCATTCGAAACCCCCTGAACTCCTACCACACAAGTAACCCTACTAGAAGCGACATTCCGGACTCAATGAAACTGTCAAAATTCGATTCCAAGGTCTCCTCGACCTGAAAACCTCGAGAACTCTAAAAATTTCAATGAGACCATTTCTAACGTTAGTTTCACCATTTAGAACTATTGAAACTGTCATAATATCGATTCGAGCTTTCAAAGTCCAAATGTTGGCAAAAGTCAAACTATGTCGAAAATCAACTGAAAATGCAACTCTGAATCTAAAATCTCCATTTTATCTCCAAATTCAGTTTGTAAGTTCTCCTACACCAAATTCTGCATTTAGAAGTTGATGGAATCGACATAATTAAATTCTTATTCTTTAAACTCAAGATGACCACAAAACTTGAAATTTTCAACTTAAGCCTTTAAAAACTCTTTCTTCAGCAAAACTCCAACTTTTTAGAAGGCTTTCAAAATATGACTTTTAGACTCGACAAAAAATGATCCAAGGCAACTTTTGGGAAGAACAAAATGGTATTTGTCAAAAGTACCAAAAATAACTTTCAAGGTCATTACAGCTAGTCCAAAATTAGATCTTGAACAAAAGCAATAAAACAATGGTCAGAGAGGGGGAGATTTTTTGAACCATTTTAATTAGGATTTTCTATTGGATGAATGAGTTGATAACATTGTCATTCTTATACATGAAAATTATCTTTGAACAAAATTATTTTAATGTTTGTTTTTGTTTATTAAAATAGTTTTTCGATATCTAAAATAAAGTATTTTATTAATTTTTCAATTTTCCTTCGTTTGAAAAATGAAAATTGCATATTTTTATTAATTAAAGCTTAAGTTTAATCAATCAGATTATACGGGGGCTAAAATTCAATAAGCACATAACGCAAGAACTAAAATTGTTGTTTAAACATATTCACAGGCTATTGTAAGTACTATATATCGCTCACCAAAAGGTAAACGGTTTCACTGTTTAATTCAATATTCTACAAGGCAAATTTTTTTTTTTTTTGGTATCTCTTTTTCTCAAAATATTGAAAGAAAAATTCAATGGCCTCTGCTTGTTATGGTATGATGGAAGAAGTTCACATGATGCTAGTTGATCTTAGTAAATAGAATGCCGTTGAGATGGTTGATTTGTTGAAGTCCTCAGACTACAAAGGTGACATCTCTTTGTTGAAATTATAATCATTGATTCTTTGATAGAAATAAAACTTGTGTGATTTTGTTTTCCAAAAAAAGAATTTAATCTATCACGACCCAACCCAGGGGTCGTGACTAGTGCCGATTGGGCACCCAGACAAACGTTAACTCGGACTTCCAGTCACGACAGTTAAGGAATCTACCGAAATTTCGGCAGAGTTTCCTCTGTTCCACTGACTATCCCACCTGCAAACAGCGAACCACGGCGAACTCAGCCGACAATAAATATCCATAGACATACATAAGCGGGCCGACAAG
>JAPFFP010044747.1:0-12161 GCA_026153255.1 Solanum medicagineum | reverse complement strand
TTGTTCATCCAAACTTTCTACCGGAACTTCCTCGTAAGTCAAGTTATTTTCTACCACACCCACAACATCCAAAGGCAAAATAGCACTTGGGTATCAATGGGAAACTCCAACCCATAGGCCACTTTACCAATCCTCCTCAACACCCTATACGGACCCACAAACCTTGGGCTCAATTTACCTGTCTTGCCAAAATAGATTACACCCTTCATGGGTGAGACTTCCAAGTAAACCCAATCATCAACCTTAAATTCCAAATCACTCCTTCTCACATCGGAATATGACTTTTGTATACTTTGGATTGTTTTCAATCTCTCCCTTATCAACCTCACCTTCTCGATGGATTCCATTACTAAATTGAACCTAACAAAGCCATATCCCTCACCTCAAACCATCCAACTGGGGATCTATAACGTCTACCATAGAGAGCCTCAAAATGAGTCATACTAATGCTTGAATAATAACTATTATTGTAAGA
The DNA here is from genome assembly GCA_026153255.1 of Solanum medicagineum. Classification (NCBI taxonomy): domain Eukaryota; kingdom Viridiplantae; phylum Streptophyta; class Magnoliopsida; order Solanales; family Solanaceae; genus Solanum; species Solanum medicagineum. Next base: position 11,686 of record JAPFFP010044747.1, on the reverse strand, counting down.
AAACTCAATTAGTGGAAGATGTTCATCCCAACTACCCTTAAACTCCAAAACACAAGCTCTAAGCTTTTCCTCAAGAGTTTAGATAGATCTTTCAGCTTGGCCATCCGTTTGAGGTTGAAAGATTGTACTAAGCTTTAACTTGGTACCAAGACCTCTTTGGAAGGACTTCGGAAAGTGAGAAGTGAATTGAGCACCATGATCTGAAATGATAGACAAAGGCACCCCATGCAATCTAACCAATTCAGGAATATACAACTTAGCATAATCTTCAGCACAATAAGTAGTTTTGACTCGTAGGAAGTGAGCTGACTTTGTTATTTTATTCACAACAACCCAAATGGAATCAAAATGCATTCTAGTCATTAGCAACCCAACCACAACTTCCATATTGATTTCCTCCCACTTCCAAGTAGGAATATTTATATCTTGGGCTAGGCCACCCGGCCTTTGATGTTCGGTTTTTACTTGTTGGCAATTGTGACATTCGCATATGAACTTGGCAATATCTTTCTTCATACCACCCCACCAATACACCTCTATCAAATCTCTATACATCTTTGTAATAGAATAGGATGAAATATGAGCCTCATCTAAAACTAACTTCCTCATGTCATCAACATTAGGCACACACAATCTACCTTGGTACCTAGGGACACCATCTCCCCCATTGGGAGAAAACCTCCACTTTACTATCACTCACCAAGGCCTTCAATTCTAGCAAGGTGGAGTCAAGGTTTTGTTTTTCTTTTACCTCCTCAAACAATGAAGATTTAGAATCACCAATATCCACTGCACCACCATTGTCAATTTCCTCCAACCTAACCCCCAATCTAGCCAACCGATGAACCTCTCCAGCCACCTCTTTTCCACCATCATCCACATGTGCTAGACTACCCATAGACACCCTACTTAGAGCATCAGCCACAACATTAATTGTACCAGAGTGATAATGCACACTCATATCATAATTCGTAAGGAGCTCTAACCATCTTCTTTATATCAAGTTAAGATTTCTTTGGGTGAACACATAGTGGAGACTCTTATGATCGGAAAAAACATCTATATGAACCCCATATAAATAATTACATCAAATTTTCAAAGCAAATACCATGGAGGCTAATTCAACATCATGGGTGGGATAATGCTTTTCATGCAGCTTAAGTTTTCTAAAGGCATATGTTGTAACCTTACCATTTTGCATCAAAACACAACCCAAACCAATTCTTGAGGCATCACAATATACAATAAACCCTTTCAACCCTTTCGGTAGAGACAAGATTGGAGCGGAGACAAGCTTATCTTTCAAAGTATGGAAACTCTTCTCATATTCATCGGTTCACACAATTTTTGACTTCTGTTGGGTCAACATAGTCATAAGAGAAGTAATAGAAGAGAACCCATTCAAAAACCTCCTGTAATAACCTGCCAAATCCAGGAAACTTCTAATATCTGATGGAGTCAAAGGTGTAGAACAATTTCTAATCATCTCCATCTTCTTATGATCCACATTAATGCCATCATCTGACACCACATGACCTAGAAAAGCAACCTCTTTCAACCAAAACTCACATTTTTTCATATTTAGCATACAACCTCTCCTCCATCAAAATTTGCAATACACCCTCAAGTGATTCGCATGCTCCTCCTCACTATAGGAATAAATCAAGATATCATCATTAAAAACCACCACAAATAAATCAAGGTAGGGTTTAAAGACCCTATTCATGAGATCTATGAATATAGCCTATGCATTAGTCAACCCGAAAGACATAACCATAAACTCAAAGTTCCCATACCAAGTTCGGAAGGTTGTCTTGGGAATGTCACACTCTCTCATTTTCACTTGGTGATACTTGGAACAGAGATCAATCTTAGAGAAGTAACTAGCCACTTGGAGTTGATCAGAAGGGTCATCAATCCTTGGTAGAGGGTATTTATTCTTTATGGTAACTCTATTAAGTTACTGGTAATCTATGCACATTCTAAGAGTACCATCCTTCTTCTTCACAAGCAGCAGTAGTGCACCCCAAGGTGATTGACTAGGCCTTATAAAATCCTTCTCCAACAAATCCCTCAATTGTTCATTCAACTCCTTCGGGTCCATACGGTAAGGGGGAATAGAAATGGGCTGAGTATCGGAAGGAGGTCTGTACCAAAGTCAATTTCCCTTTCGGGAGGAACACTGAGAAGCTCCTTGGGAAAGAAAACAAAAAACTCATTAACCACTAAACCCGACTCTATAGGAAGGACCTTGGAATCAACATCCTTAACTCTCATAAGAGGATAGAGACAACCCTTAGAAATCAACTTTTGGGCTTTAATACAAGAAATGAATCCACCCTTGACCACCACATCACAACTTTCCCACTCAAGGAAGGGCTCATTAGGAAATTAGAATTTGACCCTACGGGTTTTACAATCAATAGAAGCATTATATGCATGCAACCAATTCATCCCAAGAGTGACATCAAAATTCACCATATCTAATTCAACAAAATCACAAGGCAAGATTTTATGCAAAATAAAAATGGGATAGCTTCTATAGACTCTTCTGGCAACAATGGATACACCAACGGGAGTAGACACTACATAAGGCTCACACAATAATTCAGGATAACATGAAGCTTTTTGGCAACAAACGAGTCATAAAAGAAAGAGCAGCACTCGAGTTGATCAATGCATACATAGCAAAATCAAAAATTTTTAACAAACCGGTGACGACATCGGGCACCTCATCCACCCCTTGTCTCTCTTGAAGAGCATAGAATCTATTTTGCCTTGGGGCACCCCTCTTGTTGGCCTCATCTTCCTTTTTGAACCCGCATTTGCGCCTTGGCCTTGTGCACGACCATATCCACCCTTGTTTTGATTACGAGGACAATCATTAACCTTATGACCCACTTCACCACAACCACATAATGTACTGGTGTTCTTCAAACATGGGCCATCATGGCCTTTACCAAATCTTGGGCACATAGGGTTAGGCAGCACACCACCACCACCTTGGATTCTTGGGTTGTTATTAACAAACCTTCTATTAGGAGCATTGGAAGACCCTTGACCTTGAAGAAACTGGCCACCCTTGGGACTTTGGAATCTACCTTCAAAATGGGCCCTTTTAGCCTCACCACTTCTCCTTTTTCTAAGCTTTTCCCCCTCCAGTTGTTCGGCATAAGTCATGAGGACGGACAAGTCCATATCACTTACAAACATGGCGGTTCTAAAACGACCCAAAAAGTGCCCAAAAATCTGCCTCGAAAGTGCCCAAAATCATAATTTTCACATATCTCAAAATCCATGCTTGATTTAAAAATTCGACTTTATATTCTTGTTCAGGCGGAAATATTGAGGGGCAAAATGGGTTTAACACTAATTTTAGAGTAACCGTATCAAAAAATAAAATTTTAAAGTGATGATTTCCGGGGAGCAGTGCATGGCCCTGGCGCAACGTGGCCAGGGCGCGCCGCTGTGTTTTTGTTTTGCCCAGTTTTATTATTTCAATCCAACGCTTTTGGGTCTTGGACCTAAGTCTTTCCATATGTGAGAAAACCTATACGTAGCCATATTTCAACACCATAATGTACAAGACATTCCCCAATACTCTCTCAAACACAGAGACAAATACTTCACTCAAAACTCAAGTGCCAAATCTCTTTCCGGAACTTAAGGATTTCATCCTAACTTCAAGTCTCCATTTAAATCTTCATCAAGGAATCCTCCAAAGTCAAGGTATGTCATTGGGTCCTTTCACCCATGGTGTCCAACCTTCCTTTTTGCATAAATTGATTGTTTCAAAGTTGATTTACTTATGGGTCTTACTTACTATGAATTTGACTATGAACCTTGTTGGGGTTTCATAAACTTGTGACTATTTACGTATGTTTGGAGCTATAAATCTATGATCTATCTTGAGATTTGATGAAGGGTTTTGATGCATATTGCATGAGGATATTACCAAGTGTTGGAGGGTAGCTTCACATTGAATCTTCTTGCATGATTTTACTCTTGCATTGCATGATTTTACACTAGCATTACACACCCACCAAGTGTTTAACAAAATGTCTGGTTATGGATTGTTGAGTTGTTGAAGGCCTAATGCATGGTATATGAGTTTAGTGACTTTATGATGATGAAAGTAATGTATTGATGTTTTGATCTCTTCAAAGATATCTATAATGTTGGAAGTTGACCACTCCTAGTTCGGGAGGTAGTACGCTTGAATTACCATGTTGAAGGGTATATACCTGAATCACCTCATTCGGGTGGGGGGGGTGTAGTAGGCCCGAACTACCATGTTGAGGGGTATATATCTCAATTGCCTTGCTAGGGTGGTAGTAGGCCCGCGCTACCATATTGGTGGGTGTATACCTCAATCGCCTCGCCAAAGAGGTGATAGGCCTTAGTTTATAATGACGGTCTCTTCCTACACATACAATATATTCTATGTATATTTTACTACAAGCATCATTCATGCATGCCATACTGTTATATGCTCATTTATTGCCTAATTATGCATTTTGATTATGTTGCCTATCTCTTGTTGCATTGCATCCTACATACTTAGTACATTCAAACTTACTAATGCATACTATATGCCTACATTATGTTACCATGTAGGAACCAGAGCCCCACTTGATCATACTCCTCCTCCATGTGGCTAGTACTATCTTGAAGCAATTTTGGTGAGTCATTAATTTTGGGGACAATGTCTTTGATCTTATGCTATGTATAAGGACTCTCTTTCTTTTGATTTATGCTTTTGACTCTAAGGGTGAGCCGGAAAGTTGTCTTGGCCCCTGCTCAAATTTGAAGTATAGAGATGTTGTTGGACACGATATGTAACTATGCTTGAGCTTGACTTTTTGATGTTTTATGTTATGAAAGAGTTCCCTTAGCCCATTATCCTTGTTTTATGAATTCTTGTTGTTGTTCAAATGCTTCCCTGACCAAGGATGTGTAATGATATGTTAAGAGGATTGCTTCGGGTTCCTTCGGGTTCCCCATTCACATCTCACGTCTAGGCCCTAGGCTTGGTTGGTGACAGGTATGACGCTCCTCATTAACCAAGTCGGACACACCCGACACAAACTTATTCATCCTAGACCTCGGCTCGGCAACCAATTGTGGGGCGTAATTGGAGAGTTGATTGAACTTGATGGCATACTCCCTCAGACTCATGGAACCTTGCTTAAGATTCATAAATTCAATCATTTTGGTATCCCTTGGCTCTATAGGAAAGAATCAATTGAGAAATGTCTCCTTGAACTCTTCCCAAAGGATGACATTGTTATTCCCCTTCTCTATCTTCACTTGGGTGAACTAAATGTGAACCACCCCTTTGAGTTGGTAGGCCGTCAACTCCGCCTTTTCTTCCGAGTTAACCCCTATAACAGAAAACACTTTATACACCTCATCAATGAATTCTTGAGGGTCTTCATTAACCTTAGACCTATGGAACTACGGTGGGTTCATTCTAGTGAAATACCTCACCCTTCAGGCCGGAGTAGGAGCATGAGGAGCCTGAGCCCCTTGGTTGATTTGGTTGGTCATAGCTTGAGCTAACATATAATAACATCCCGGAACTCTTCATGAGTCACTCCCCTATCTTGAGGATCTTAAGGAGCGGGAGGAGCAAGTTGCTTCTCGGACATACGAGCTCTTATTCCTCTTGGGATCGGCATGATCTAGAATAGCAAAGAACATTCATTAGGGGAAAAACCTTACCTTAACTTCTATAGCACGACATAGATCATCAAGAAGGGAAACATTTCCTAAAGTGCCTCATAGCTTCTTACATATGGTTGTGGTGTACTTCATAACCATTAATAAGACTCTAATCGAGGTGGTGTGTTGGATTCTGAGGACCATTAACAACCAAGTGCACTGATACCAAGCTTGTCATGACCCAAGCCTAGACCCTAGATGCGACACGACGAATGGAAACCTAAGAGGAACCCAAATAAGCCTCACAGCATATCATACACACATCTTTGTTCTCGGAAGAAAAATAAACAACAAAAAGAGATATAAATAAGGGAAAATGGGACAAAGGGAAGTCTTTGATAACATAAGACATAGAAGAGTCAAAAGCTCAAAGCATAATTACATCATTTATTCCAACAAAACTTCAAAACATGGATTAGAGTACGGGCCAAGACACTTTCCGTGCTCACCCTCATAGTATCAAGAGTTCAACATAAAGAGAAAACAAGTGACAGGAATAAGATAGCTAATGTCCCCAAAGAGGACTCATCAAAGCTCTTCTTCTAAAATGCCAAGTCTAGCCACGTGGAGGATAACCAAGAGGTACTCCGGTTCCTACATGGTAACATCATGTAGGTATAGAGTATGCGTTAGTAAATTTGAATGTACTAAGTATTCAGGATTCAATGCAACAAGACATAGACAACACGTCAAAATGCATAATCATAAGCAAAGGATAAGTATAATAACAATATGGCATGCATGTTCAATGGTTTAAGTAAAACATATTTGTAAAACATATAACTTGAAAATATAGATTACCTGTGTAAGAAGGGACCATAATTATAGACTAAGAAAACTATTACTTGAAATCCAGGGCATATCACCCCCTTGGAAGGTAATTAAAGTACCTACCACTCAACATGGTAGATGGGCGTAGCACCCACCATCATAGTGGTCAAGGTATATACCCCTCAACATGGTAGATGGGAATAGGACCCCCTATCATAGTGGCCAAGGTATGTACCCCTCAACATTGTAAATGGGCATAGCACCCTCCATCATAGTGGTCAAAGTATATAACCCTCGACATGGTAAATGGGCATAACACCCCCCATCATAGTGGCTGAGGCATATCATCCCCTCAACAAGGTGTGGTCAACTTACAACACTAAAGATACTTTTCATGAATTCAATATATATGTACAATCCCTTCATCATCACAGAGTCATTTAACTTGTAAACTATGTCATAGACCATCAATAACCCAAGAATTCACGTCAAGACATATTATCAAACACTTGGCAGGTGTGTAATGCTAGTTCAAAATCATACAATTCAAGAGTGAAATAATATGAGAAAACTCAATTTAAATCAACCCACCAACATATTGTAAAACCCTTATGCAAGATACCTTGAAACCCATCATCCAATCTCATAATAGATCATAGTTACATAGCTCAAAACATGCATAGTCAATCAACATTTCATAAAACTCCAACAAAGTTTACAATCAAATTTCATAATAAGAGATACCCATAGATAATCCAACTTGAAAACATGCAATTTATATAAAAAGGAAGGTTGGGCACCATGGGTCATAGGACCCAATGGCTGAAACCCATATACCTCAAACTTGGGTTTTCTTTATGTAGTATTGAAAGAGACTTGAAGGTTAAATGGAGTTCTTGAGATTCGGAATCGAACTTGGGTCACTTGAATTTTGGATGATATATTTAGCTTGGGTCACTAGAATTTTGGATGAAATATTTGGTTAAGTGTTAGAGAGGGTCTTGAGTGATATAGAGTTGAAAAATGGCAAAGTATAGGTGTTTTTATTCATAGGTGGGCATGTGCTATGACCCCAAAGCCCTTGGACCGAAATGGTTTTTTCAGGAAGCAAATAACACTGATCCTGGCGCGTCGTGACAACGGTGCAGATTGTCACTGGAATTCAATTTTTTTAAAAAATTATTTTTCACTACGGGTTCTCTAAAATCGGTGTTATACCCATTTCCCACTCAATATTTCCCTCTTATCAATAATATGAAGTCAGATTTTCGATATCATACACAGAGTTTAAGACATATAGAAATTATGATTATGGGCATTTTCGAGGCACTTTTTCGGTCATTTTTGGTTCGTTTCTTCGATGCGGTATGTTGGTTTTTGAGGACCACTAATAACCTAGTGCTGTGATACCAAGTTTGTCATGACCCGAGCCTAGGGCCTAGAAATGACAAAATGAATGGGAACCCGATAGGACCCCAAACAAACCTCTTATCATATCAATCACACATCCTTGGTCGCGGAAGCAAATTTAACACAACAAGAGATACAATAAAATGGAAGTGGGGCTAAGGGACATCTTGATATTCATAAAATCATAAAAGCATCAAGCTCATAGTATAAGTACATCATAATATCCAACATACACCTCTAACTTGGAATGGAGTGGAGGCCAAGACACTTTCTGGGCTCACCCTCATAATAACAAATGATCAATGTAAGGAAGTCTCAAAATAGCAAGAATGATATAAATAGTGTCCTCGTACTTGAGGACTCACTAATGCTTATATATGAAGTATCAACTAGCGACGAGGTGGATAATCAAAAGGTGTTGCGGTCCCTACACGGTAATATCATATATGCATAGTGTATGTGTTAGTACATTTGAATGTACTAAGTATGTGGGATGCAATACAACGAACATAAGCCAATATAATCAAAATGCATAATCATAACAATAGATATATAATGTCAATATGGCGTGCGTGATTAATGTTCATAATAAAATATACTTGTAAACATTCAACTTGTATAGTATATAATACATCTATGGGAAGAGACCTTAACCGACACAGACCAAATGAGCTAATACTTGGAATCCAAGGCACGTCACCCCCTTGGTAATGTGATTTAGGCATGTCACCCCCTTAACAAGGTGATCGAGGCATGTCACCCCCTCAACAAGGTGCGGTCTACTTTCTATGGTAGCCATACAATGAATAATCCGAGGTATGTCACCCCCTCGTCAAGGTGATCGAGGCATGGCACCCCCTCGACAAGGTGGGTATAACTAGATGGATCCACTAGAAAGTCATAAAAGAGATCATGTATAGTAGTATGGTGACACATAGTTTAGAGACTAAGACTTTACATAACGACCGCTTGAGTCGAGCCCCCATCTTAAGTCTTAATCGGTGCTAAGTCATATCCCACATAATACTTGAAATAATCATACTGTAGTCATCACATGAATAACTTGTAAGAGACATGATAACATGACTTGAGTAGCTCATAGACATGTTTGACCTCTAATAATGAGCCTAACTTGAACATGAGAATAGATAACAATTGTCACGACCCAACTCAGGGGCCGTGATTAGTGGCGATTGAGCACCCAAACAATACCAAACCAAATTCCTAATTATATTAGCTAAGGAATCTATAGAAATTTCGATAGATTTTCCTCTGTTTTAATGACTACCCAAACCTGCAAAGAGAAATTCCAGCATGCCACAAACATTTATACACATATATATACAGATGCGGGCCGACAAGGTCGCCGCTGCGGTAGAACCGCCCAACAAAAGTGTTATACATACATAATCATATCGCACGTACTATTCCACACCCACAGGTATCCACAGACCTCTAGACATACGAACTGAATCATAGGACAGGACAGGACAGGGCCCCGTCATACCCTCGAATATACATAAATGCAAATTACGTCAAATAAGAATACGTGTATATACCAAACTCTACTCCTGAGACAAGGGAGCACTGCAACAGTAGATAGAGATCCTACGAAGATAGCTCTCTAACCTGTGCGTCAGTACCTGCAGGCATAAACCGCAGCCCCTGAAGAAAGGGGGTCAGTACCAAATACGTACCGAGTGTGTAAAGTGGAAAGTACGAAATGTAAATGAAAGTAATAATCTAAATAACATATATGAGTCAAACCTGTATGCAAACATCAAAACAATTCTTTAGTTAAAATATCAAAATAATGCATATCGGACGGGAACGATGGCGACCTCAAAACTCGCGCCATACCATAGCCTAACACCAGAAGTTTCAAATCTCTAACATCTCCAACATAAGTCCCAACTGTAGCCCAAGTGAGCCGAGGCGACGGTCCCACGCACTCACGTCATAAGATAGGTGAACCAGGGCGATGGTGCCAAGCGTTCACGTATCGTAATGCATAAAGGTCATCATGCCCATTTATTGAGCCGAGGCGAGAGAGGCCAAGCACTCATGTGAGCCGGGGCGAACGAGGCCCAGCACCCACACGTCATGATGCCATCCCAAGCCCAGCTCCTTATGTCTCCAAACTAAGCAAGCCAGCCCATGGGCAAATCGACCAGCCGTATCCGACCTACTTCGGAAAATATACATATATATATGTATACTTATACATATGCACGAAATAATCAGCCCGGGAACCGGTGAACGAGACCAAACATGGTACGAACAGAGTCGTGAGAATCATATGCATAAAAATTTAGTTCCAAAAACTTAGTAATGTGCAAAATATTGATTTTCAAAATCAAGAAGTTATCCTTTTATGAAATTTTGCCAAAGTTGCTCAAATTCACATTTAAAGGTGATTTTGGAACATATTGAACTTATAGCTTTCCAACCTAATTAACTTCCGGTCAAACGAATACTATTCATGGGCTCTAAAACTCAAAAATTAAGGATAAAGTAAATCTATCGTAAGATTGGCCAGAAATGAACACAGATTATATTTAGACCTAAATTGTAACAGAAAAGGGATTTTTCAAATGTACAACGTTGGATAAGCTTACTAATTCATGCCAAAAGGTAGGAAATCTTTACATACCTCGATTTCCTTCTCCAACCAACTCCAACTCAAGACCAATCCGATTTAAGCTTCCGGATGTTCAATGTTTACAACAATTATCATAACACCAACGACTAGTAACTGTTTCGGGTCATATATTCTAACTCTTTTCAAATTCTATAAAAATTTCGACAGCATCTCCCCTTAAAATATGCCGCCCCAAGAATTCAACTCGGCTCAAATAATCAATCAACAACAACCTATAACACCAATAAACTCTCTTCGATGCCATCACAACATTAAAACGACACAAAACGCTATTATAATGAAATTAGTAAAATAGGGAAGCTTGCATATAATTACACAACTACCATATTCAAGCCTTCTTATATACTCCAAGAACCATAATACATCACTCCAACGCCCAACGCAAACTCCCAACGTTAAAACAAAACATTACACTTACAATTGGGGCACCAATCCAATCTAACCCTCATGTATACATTCACATAGCTTCCCAACAGTTCTTTCACTCCACACAGGCTATTTTCACGTCAAATTAACATAAACACATGATTATATATCAATATATTTTCATAAGCAAGTTTGTCCCCGTTTCAACCCCAAATTCCAAATTCACAATTCAAACAAACAATCAACCTTCTTTTCATGATATTCCTTCAATTTAACACACTTCTAACACACCCACAAGCTTTAATTTATCTAAATGAAGCTAGAAATTAACATACCTTTCAAGTCCCTTACTAGGTTCAACATCGTCGTAGCCACCAAACCAAGCATTTTCTTGACCAAATAACGCCTCTACGCCACTTAGGGACCCAATATACCAAGCTTGAAGCATCAAAGAGTCGAAAAATCGAAAAAAATAATTTTTGCCTCAGGTTACTATAGCAACCCGAGAGCATTCTTCTTGGGAGCTCTCATCTCCATTTTTTTAAGTATGGAACTTCTTCTCCTTGCACAAGAAGTGCATATATATATACATATATATATATATATATATATATATCTTCCACTTGAATGAATCAAAAAATGCCACAACATGTAACTCCTCCAACAATTTAAATCATAAAGACCACACTTTAAAAGCAATTTACATTTAGTCCCAAACTTTTCCAAATCGAACCAATCTAGGACATACGATTT